>APFE031729877.1:133628-213628 GCA_000404065.3 Pinus taeda | reverse complement strand
AAGGGCTTAGATTAAACTGTTGAGCATCCTTTTATTCACTCTACCTATCTACTTATCTGCCAGGATTAAACAGTTTGGTCATATTTTATTCTCTATCTCTAAGCATGAAATTCAAAACATGGAATAACCAAGATTAAACTATATGGTTACCATGGATTGTGGCATGACAACATTTTGCACACAATCATTATTGTACAAAAAGTAAAATAGCAGTGGCATTTGACTTGCACACTTTCATGGTCTTTTTATTTTTCTTCTGGTTCATTTGTTATTTTTTTTGACCTTTTCATTCTTTTTGCCTTTTGATTTTTCTTTTAGAACATACCCTCTTTACATTTTTTAATTTTTTGATTTTTTTACAAATATGGAAAACATTTGCAGAAAGCAAAGTTATGTACATATTTCAGAGCTAAACCAAGTCAATCATGATGTATGACACCTATTGGTATAGGAACATAACAATGACTCCACTTGGGGATGACTTTTCTTGGTGGAAAGTCAAGAACTGTAGATCAATGGCCTTTGAAAAACTTTGATTTTTACTTTGCAATTCTCCTTTACTTTGCTGCCTTATTGATATTTACTGACAATAAAACTTTTGAAGCTTAGGGCCTTCTCTTCGGGCTTCAACTCCAAAATTACCATCCAATCAACACTGAACATTATGAAGGATATAGTATGTACAACTGAACTGGTAAAATTAGTAAATTGGATTAATGTAGTGCTTTAACATTCAACCATTTACTGGTCCTCCTTCGATCTCTGCACCATCCAATTCTTTAAGAAAATATGAATTATTTCTTTTGAAGGCATATATGATGTATGGACCTTTCCATAGGAAGTCAAACTTCCCATGTTTCCCTTTGTCCTCTCTTCTTTAATCCCACTTTAACACTTTGTCTCCCAGGTAGAAGTCTTCTGCTTTGGTCCTTTTTATCAAAAATCTTCTTAAGTTTTTCTTGCAGTACTTGGGCTCTGTTGTATACTTCCTCCCTGGTTTGCTGTAAATGGATAGTTTGGTTAATTCTCCTTTGTATATCATTTGGTTCCACTTGGGCTTCTTGAAGTAAGTTCATGACTGAAACTCCTAAAGATGAAGGGAAAACTGCCTCCATCGCATACATTAGCTCATAGTGATTGGTTCCAATGGATTTCTTAGTTGTAAGTCTATCTACCCACAAATCATTGGTTAATTTCTTGTTCCAAGATTTCTTATTGTCTTCCAATAATTTTTTGATAATATTCATTAGACTTTTATTGGAGGATTCTGCAAGTCCATTCCCTTGAGGTTAGTAAGCTGTGGAATGACCAAGTGTTATATGATACTTGTGACATAAATTAATCATTTTCTTTGACTTGAAGGTTGCAACATTATCTGTGATGATTTTGTTAGGATAACCAAACCTAGATAGAATATTAGCCTCTAGAAGACCTATTATTACAGTATCAGTGGCCTGTCTAGAGGTAATAGCTTCTATCCATTTGGTAAAGTAATCAGTTGCAGTGAGTATCCATTTATGATGAGCAGAAGAGGGTGGATGGATTTCTCCAATGAAGTCAAGACCCCATTGTTGAAAAGGTTTTTCTGTGGAAATAGGTTTCAAAAGCAGGGGTAAAAGTTTTCTTTTGCCTTCGAAGATCTGGCATTTATGGCAGGAAGGTACAAATTTTTTAACATCTCCAAACAAGGTTGACTACTAAAATCCAGCTCTTAGAATTTTGTCAGTAGTTGACTTCTAGTAGAGATGTCCACCACAATCCCCTGCATGAAATTCTTGGAGTACTTTGTCAGATTCTTCTTTTAATAAACAATTCAACAAAATACATTCATGATTTTTCCAAAACAAAGTATTATCCATAATGCAAAATTTTGAAGCCTTCATTTTCAAAAACCTACTCTTAGTTCTGGATAACCCTGGAGGAGCCTGCAAGTTTTGTAGAACATATATAATATCAACATACTAGGGGGAATCTAGAAAGGGTTGGCTGATCTGTGGAGTCGCCATCTCCTGTTCGTTATCCAGTTCTGCAATAAGATTTATGTCTAGGGCTTAGCAATTTGTTTCTGCCATAAGTTTGGCTAACCCCTGACCTTTAATTAACTTGATAGGTTTTATCTCTAAATAATGTTCTAAAGTAGTAGCTATTCATTTTCCCCTCTTGCCATTAACTCCATCCTATGTCAAGATGTCTTTGACAATGCTCATTGGGAACATAAGCTATTACATGAGAATACAAAATATACACTCTTAAATCCTTAATAGCTTTTACCAAAGCAAAAGCTTTTTTCTCCATTATTTTATACTTTAATGAGGCATCTCCAAGAGCTTTACTGAAAAAGGCTATTGGTTGTTCACATCCTTGATCATCCTTTGTAGTAAGACTGCAACTATGGTGTGTTCTGATGCAAAAGAAAAGATAATGAAGTCTCTGTCAAATTTTGGGCTTGTAAGGACTGGTGTTCGAGTTAAGGCTAATTTTATTTCTTCGAATGATTTTTTAGCCTCTACTATCCACTTAATAGTCAAATCTTTTTTCAACATGTTATTCAATAATCTAATTAGTTCAGCTAAGCTAGAGATGAATCTTCTTAAAAAAATTATTTTCCCTAAAAATGCCTGAAGTTCTTTAATGTTTCTTGGGTGAGTATTTGCAAGATAGCTTCAACCAGCTTCAATCCTGGTTGGGTCAATTCAGATTCCATCTTTAGAGATAATGTGGCCTAACAATTTTCCTTCTTCCAACCCAAATAAAGATTTCTTTGGGTTCAGAGAAATGCCATATTTTCTGCATTTAAGAAAAACTTGCCTAAGATGATCTAGGTGTTGTTGATCTGACTTAGAAAACATTGTAATATCATCAAGGTATATAACGAGGAAGTCATGGATTTCCTTTGCAAAAGCAATATCCATTTCCCTTTGAAAGGTGGCCCCTGCATTTTTCAATCCAAAGGGCATTTTGACATACATGAAGGTGCCCCATGGTGTTGTGAATGCAGTTTTTGCTTGGTCATCAGGGTGGACTAAAATTTGGTTGTAACCCGATAATCCATCTAAAAGTGAAATCCTTATAGAACCTACTACCTTCTGTAGTATGTGATCCATCTTAGGTAAGGGATAGTTGTCTTTGAGTGAGACTTTGTTCAAATTTCTAAGTTGAACACACAGTCTGATTTCTCCACTTTTCTTTCTTGTAGGGACAAGATTAGATACCCAATCTGAAAACCTAATGGGGGTAATGAATCTTGCTTCATGCATTCGTTTGATCTCCTTTTCAAAGGAAGGTAATAAAATAGTATTAATTCTTCTTAGCTTTTGCCTAAAATGTTTTTGATCTTCTTTCAAAGGGATAGTGTGTTGTATAACATTGGTATCATAGGATTTTAAGTCTTCATAACTCCAAGAAAAAACATCCTTGAATTCTTTCATTAGCACAATATATTTCAGCTTTTCATCAGGGGGTAATGATTTAGACGATTTTATTAGCTTAGGATTCTCTTGAGTTCCTATGTTTCATTCTTCAATGTCTGCTTTCAAGGGCTCCATTTTAGGCTTTTTAGGAATATCATTGGAGTCAAATAAGTCCTCCAAAGGAGTTAATCCCTTGGGCAAGAAATTATCTTTGAGGTTTATGACTTCGGTTTCATCATCAATCACTTCATCAATTTCCATTTGTTTTAAATCTTGAATATTTGTTTTTGTGAATTTTGTAGGATGAAGTCTATCTTTTATTTGATCTCCTTCTAGCTCATTTATTTCTGTTTGATTAGAATAATTAAAATCTACTGTTATGTCAATATCTATGTTGGTATTTACAAATTCATTATCTAAAGTTAAAAAATTATTGATTTGTTGATTATTCTCAAATACTTTCCAGTTCTTTAAATTGTCAGGGATTGCAGGTCTATGCCTGACCTCAGCAGTATACTGATGATTAGGCTCGAAAGGCAGCTTACAAGTACTAACAAACATGGCTAGGTTGTGAGCCTGCATGTTGTGTTTTCTGGGGATAACAGCAAGTTTGGTTTCTAAAAAGGTGTTTAGTATGTCTATGATTGTTCCTCTAT
This sequence comes from Pinus taeda, assembly GCA_000404065.3. Lineage (NCBI taxonomy): Eukaryota > Viridiplantae > Streptophyta > Pinopsida > Pinales > Pinaceae > Pinus > Pinus taeda. Next base: position 209,562 of record APFE031729877.1, on the reverse strand, counting down.
AAAGTCCTAACCTAGGGTCTTTGGTTATGTAAACTCCTTTAATATGTTTAACTATCAGTTCAGAATCTCCCATGATTGATACCCTTATAGCTCCTAATCTTTTGACTAGCTTGAGGCCTAGCAGGAGTGCTTCATATTTTGCCATACTGTTTATACATTTGAAATTTAATCTATAGGCATGTCCCTCTGCATGATCATTTTCTAGGTTATAAATCCATACTCCTGCTCCTGCATCTAATTTGTTTACTGAACCACCAAACTCTAAATGCCATAATATTTCATGTTCATAGTTTTCATCTGGGGTAGTGGAATCTCTTTTAGCTAAGACGTCTGGATTTTCTTTTTCATTTGATATCTCTTCAATTTGGCAGTTGACTTTTCTTTTACAATTTCTTTTGGTTCTGTTGCTATATCATTCAGAGTATCTTCTGGATTAGTTTCTGCATTATAGAGAATAAAGGAATCCATATCAACATGCACTGAGTAAATAGGAAAGTTTTTAAGTCTCTCATGACTACTCACTACATACTTCATTAAAGTTTCTCTATATAGCTTCTTTGGTTGTCCAAAAATAGATATGGTAGCATATGACATGTCTAATTGTAGAGACCCCAGAAGTTTGGCCCCCCAGAATCTGGACAACATATATACTACAGCAATGTCCATAAGTATAGTTTTGGTAGGGTACTGAACCAAAGAGACACACAAATCCTTTATAAGTCCTAAACACCTCACTTGACTCGAATCAAAGGAAAATAAATCCCTATAGGGTCTAGTGATGTCTAAGTTGAGTTTCTCCATAACATAGTTGTGCAAGAGATTATGCGAGGCACTAGAGTCAAACATGGCATTATGCAAAATCTTGTTATGGATATTGAGACTGACATAGAAGGGTGGTATCCCTCCTTCCATTGGTTTCCTATTTACTTTAGGGCCAACAATTAACTCGGGTTGGTCATCAAAGAGATTTACAGAATCTTCATTTTCGATGATTTTTAATGATTTGTTTATCTGAGACCTGTAAACATCACTAGTTTTTTCCCACTGGAAAAATCGTAATCTTTCATTATAAGTTGAAAAATTACATGTTGTAGATGCATTTGCATATGCTGTAAGTTTTTCTACCAAATGTGGGTAGCTATGTAGCTGTTTATGTCTGATCAAAAATAAAACAAAGTAACCATCACGCAGGATGTTCCTTACTGTCTGTTATATATATAAACATATTGTCACGCAGGCATCAAGTATTTGCAATTTCAGCTATGTATAAAAAATTTCAAAAAAGGATCAAAATCAGATCTGTATCTCATGGGTTGGCCGCCCTGTGATAATTTGCATCTATATATGGTCGATGGAAGTACTGGTAAGAATTTGTGCCTCGTTGCTCCTGGATCATCCACTCGCCTCTGGGAAGTGCCGAAGCCTCCTTTGAAAGTTGGTTGGCACTGCGTTGTGCTCCCTGTAGATATGTTGACAAGTGATGTCAATAAATTGTGCCTTCAGTATGTTAATATCATCCAAAATGTTGTTGAGAGTGTGTGTGTGGAAAACTGTATTATTGTTGAACCAATCAATGATAATCTTTGAGTCATCGTATATATGAATATGCATGCAGTTGTGCCCCGATGCAAAATGTAAGAGATGACGAAGAGTGATAATCTCAGCAAAATTATTAGTGCCAGCTCCCAATCCCAGTTTTGCTTTGTAGAAATGCTGTTCATTGATGTATAATAGAAAGCCTCCCCCACAACCCTGCTGTTGTGCTGAGCCATCAAAGAAAGCCCATGGGGTGCTATGATCGATTTGCGGAGGGTCACGCGGGCTTCTGTTTCTGGGCTGCGGCGGGTCAGGCAACGCGTTAAAGGCAGATATTATGAGAGCAGTAATATGCGGCCAATTTGCAGGTTGGTCATCAAAAATCAAACGATTTTGAGCAAGCCATAGATACCAGCACGTACTGATAGGCAGGCTTTGAAGCTTGGAATTTCTGTGGTGGTAAAACCAAGTTTCCCAGGTTCGAGTAATGTCATCGCCCTCCCATTTTCCTGTGTGTTGTATTGCTGTTGATATGGATTGCCATAAAGCAGATAAAGAAGAACAGTTAATGAACAAGTGTGTGCATGTTTCAAAGGATTGCTTGCAAAAGGTGCACCATGTTGGTCCATATACGGCACGACGCATAAGGTATTCCCCCATAGGGACGACTCCTTTTAATATACACCAGGAGAATAGCTTCTGCCTGGGGGGAGCGGTGAGTTTCCAGACTGTGTTCCACCAAAAGGATATCGTATCCGGAACCTTATGCGATATCAGTGTAAGGTAGCCAGACTTGGGGGTGTATACACCGTTCCTCGAATGATACCATATGAGTTCATCCTGTCCCTGTTTGATCCTTATATGTGATTCAGATAAGGCATTAATATATTCCAACCAATCCTGATGCCAAAGAGGTGGAATATTGATTTGGATAGCAGATTTCCAGTGCTGTTCAAATATGGAAGAGTTTTGTGGGTCTGCAATGTCCGCCAGAATTTTGATTTCCTATGTGTGGAGGTGCCGAATGAGGGCTTAAGGTAGTATATGTCTCCCTCCACTTACAGACCAAGGATCCATGCCAATACGTGCTAGTGATCCATCATTGACCGTCCATACCAGGTTGTCCCTGATGAGAGGCATAGAGTTCAGGAGTGCTTTCCAAACAGAGGATATGCCAGATTTTGGCCAGGTGGGGAGGCGAACCCAATCCAATATATTTTGGGGCCAAATATATTTATGATATGTGATGTTGGTCCAAAGATTGTTGCCAGTGAGTAAAGTCCACCCCATTTTTGCCACGAGTGCTTGTGCGAAGGAAGGGAGATCTTTGAACCCCCATCCTCCCCATTTTTTGGGGGTGGCAATCTTCTTCCATCCAGCCCAAGCAAATATGCGCTTTTCCTAATTCCCATTCCATAGGTACCTGTTGCAAGTTTGTTGTAGCCTAGCCAGGATGCTTCGTGGGATCCAGGCTAATGCCATCCAAAAGACCGGAGTGGCCTCAAGTACAGTTTTTACCAATACTAGCCTGCCAGCTCTGGAGAGATATCTATGGATCCAAATGTTGAGTCTCTTCTCCAATTTTGCAACAAGCCAGATCTAGTCAGTGATCTTAGAGCTGATAGGCTTGATTCGAAAACCCAAATATTTTAGACCCAGGTCTAATGGCTGGATGGAATATGGGAACAGCTGGTGTGCTAGGTGAGATTCATGGATGGAGGTTCTAGATAATATAATGGATGATTTTGAGTGATTTACAAGCATACCAGTGGCAGATGAGAAAAGGTTGATAATGTTCGAGAAAGTCCGAGAGTCATGGATGCTTCCATCAAGGAAGATCATAACATCATCCACAAAGAGGAGGTGTGTAAGGAAGCAGTCATCAGTAATCCTGAGGCCCCTATAATCCCCATTTCTTTGTGTAGAGTCGGTAAGCCGACTCAGGGCATCCATGACAATCAAGAAGAGGAGGGGAGACAGAGGGCATCCCTGTCTAAGACCACGTTCAGAATGAAAAAACTGGGAAGCAGAGCCATTTATCAGAACACTGAATGTAGGAGTGGTGATACAAGCCATAATCCAAGTGATGAAGTTTTTGGGGAACCCTAGATGTATGAGGATCATTTTGAGATAGAGCCAACTGACCCGGTCAAAGGCATTGGCTAAATCAATCTTGAGGATGATGGCTTTGTGGTGCTTGGTCCATATAGAGTGAAGAGCTTCTTGTGCAGAACCAATAGCTTCATGGATCTGTCGATGTTCCAGGAAGGCAAATTGATGAGGAGCGATATGACGCGATAGTATAGGACGGATGCGATTTGCAATGATTTTGGATATGATCTTGTAGAGCACGTTACAAAGGGAGATGGGGCGATAGTCATCAAAGGAGGAAGGAGAATCTGATTTGGGAATCAGGGCTATGAAGGTGGAGTTAATGGCATTTTACATGGATCCGGATACCCGACATTCCTCAATCACCCTCAATAAATCGTTGCTGATCAGCTCATAGAAGGCAATGTAAAACTCAATGGTCCATCCGTCCGGCCCTGGGCTTCGATCCTTCTTGAACCACTTTACGGTGCTCTCATTCTCTTTGGGAGTAACTGGATCAAAGAGATTCTCCGCCTCTTCCTCATATACAAACCTGGGGAAATGGCCCGCAATATTGATGATCTCGGCAATGGAAGAAGCCGGGGGTTGCTTGTATAAATTCCTGAAATGGGAGGACCCCAACTGAGAGAGGTTAGGGAAAGTATCTGCTATCTCTCCATCTGGCATAGGGAGGCTCCAAATAGTGTTTTTAATCTTCCTGCCTTTTGCATAATTATGGAAAAAACGGGTGTTGTCATCACCAGCTTTTAACCATGTGGCTCTACTACGAAGACGGATGGATTCTTCTCGCTCCCTTAAGATTTTTTGCTTCTGATTTTCGAGATCTACCAAGTGGGATTTGTCTTCAGCAGTGATGAAGCCCAGTCCTCTTTCATCAGTAAGGGAGGAGATTTCAGATTCAATGTGCATGAGAGCTGTATTTTCCTTCTTGTTTTTTTCTCTGGCCCATTCTATAGATAGATGTTTGAGCTGCGATAGGTTCATGCAGAAACCTTTTTCCAGTGAGTCCGATCTATCTATAGGATTGAGTGTCCAGAAATCCTTGACCAGCTTGATGTAGGAGGAGTCCTGTAACCATCCGTGATTAAACTTGAAGGGAGATTTTGGCTTTTTTGTCGGCCCTGATAACTCCAGATAGATAGGATAGTGATCCGATATTCCCCTAGTACCCACCCATTGTTTGTAGTGGTGAAGCTGTCGAAACAAAGAGCCCTTCATAATGAATCTGTCCAGTCTGTGAGCCAGGGCAGCATCACCGATTCTTTTGTTCCTCCAGGTGGGGAGAGATTTAATCATGGGGACATCAATCAGGTCATGACGCTCCAGGAGGTCAGTCATAAACCTTGTGATCGAGTCGATTTGAGCCGATGAACCCCAAGATTCACTGTATCCCAGGGAGAAATTTCGATCCCCCCCAATGATAGCATTCTCAGCAGAGAGGATATTCAGGTTTAGGAGGTGGTTCCAGAAAGCTTCCCTTTGATGACAAGGACCATATATGTTAATAACCCTGAGCATGATACCCAGGTATGCCGAGAAGAGGTCAAGACCCAGGAATCCAGGACCCCCCCATGTCCCATGTGCCCAGATAGATGCAGGGTTATAACCAATCACAAGGCCCCCCGATCGACCCGATGAGTCCAATGCTGTATATTGCCAACCCGGAGAAATGGAGGATAGGGCAGCCGATATGGAGTCAGCAGGACCCAGGGTTTCCTGAAGAAGGATGATGTCCACAGGAGATGAGTCAATAAGCCTTTTTAGGGCTAGTTTCTTGGAGGCACTAGCCAAGCCTCTGCAGTTGAAGGAAAGGAATTTCATGGGGGAAGGTTGCCAAGGGTGTTCATTGCTCTAAGAACCCCAACAATGGTGGATTGTCGCCCAGAGGCAACCTCGGCGCCCGCTTTCCTGATGGCCATAGAAAGGTGTGATTTTCTTCTGTGAGCAGATAAAGGGATCAGGTTGGGTGATGAAGTACCCAACCCGGCAATCTTCAGGTGAGAGCCAAGTGTGTGGGGGCGAGGACGAAGATTGTAGTTATGATTTGCACCCCTGGATGATGAAGGGGAAGAGGATGGTGAAGAGACCAATTGAGTAGATGGAATGGAGGGGGCAAAAACCGGAGAGGAGGGTAATGTGCAGTGTGCAACAGATAGTGAGGGAGAGAGTGAAAATGCACCAGATGAGCAAATAGACAGAGTAGGGAAAAGAGATATACCCGGAGCGGATGTAGATGCTGAGGCCGCCCGAGCTCTGGTAACTGGAGATTGTATGGTGCACTGTGCTGAACTTGGTGCCTGTGGAGGAGAGCTGGTGGGGATGCCTGATACCGGTGTGCATTGTGCTGACAGAGAAATAGGCCTCGAGGGTATGGTGGATGTCACAGGGGCCTCTTCTTATTTTTTATTGAGAGGGAAATCCTTGAAAATGTGACCAACCCTGTGACATCGACGACATCTGAAAGGCAGTCCTTCGTAGTCTAGGATTTGTACCCGCGTAAATCTGCCCCAGTGGAGTGTAATCTTTTCCTCTAAGCCATCACGAGTATCCAGGTGTACTAAGATACGAGCCAACGTTCTATTCCTGGATTCTACGAAAGATCTATCATGGTCCAGGTAAGTACCCAGAGCGTTCCCAATGCGCATGAAAACTTCTTCATTCCAATACTGGAGGGGGAGACCAGGGAGACGAACCCATAATGGTCCCTCCCCAATCTGCTCGCGTTCAGGGTCGAAGAGGGGGCTCCATCTTTTCAACAACACCGACGCCATTTCAATGTGCTAGTATCTGGCTAAAACCAAATCCGTATAATTTTCCTTGGCAAAATGTAGGGCAAACCATCCACGGGGAAGAACTTGCACTTCAAGAAGTTCTTTTAGAACACCTCCCCAAATCTCCTTCACCCAGAGGGTGAGCCGAGTAGCAGAATATGCGCGCCCTTGAACATGCCTGACAAGGATGGTATTTTCCATTTTTGCTGCCTCTCCAATGGCTGATGTCTCTCCAAACCGAATGGATATATTCCTGGAAGTAGCTTTGATGCACTTATTCCTCTTCTTTCTCGTGCGCGGAGCTGATGGATGATCAACTAGAGGATCCAGAGAGCATTCCAGGGGAGTCACCTTCGATGAACTGACCCTCACAGTAGGGGTCTTAAAACATCCTGAGGGGGAATGGCGGTAAGCTGAAGGCCCAACACCCGACGAGAGAGGCGATCCTAACGATGTGGCAACTAGAAACGAGGAGGACAGAGGGTGAGGATCAAAGGATGGCAACGGGGGGATGACAGATGATAGGAAACAGAGAGTCCCTAGAGACAGAGGAGGTAAATCAAGGCCGAAGGATTCGAGAGGCAGAGTACCCTCGGGCTCATGAGAAGGGGAGGTAACCAGAATAGTGACCACTGGGGAGGGATGCGAGGAGGGAAACGACGAAAGACTGGGGCCAGCAGACGACGGAAGAAACGACGGGCGATCGAAGATGACCTGGGATTGAAGAGGGTCTTCTGTATAGGCAACCTCCTCTTCCGTTTCCATAACATCACCAACAGTAACGAAAGCCATGTTGAAAATGACAGATGGGCTTGAAAAGTCGGGCCAGGTAAACAGGTTAAACAGGTAGTAGGTGCGCGGTTGTCCTCAGGTGCGCGGTTGTCCTTAGTTGTGGAGATATAGGGTTTCAGAAACCCTAACCGAAACCCTCGCGGTCAGCTGCAGAGCGATCCATCCTCCTATGAAAAGCAATCACAGGTTGTTCACATCACCAGTTATGTCAAAGGAACTGAAATTTCAAGCTTGGCCACCTCTGCTCCAAGATTAAAGGGAAAATGTGCTTTGTCTGTTGGAGCATTTGAAACTTTGGCAACAATTTTTTCTTCTCTTTCAGGATTTGGGACATCCTTTGCTAATTTTTCTAATCCGATCTTTGGCGACTCTTCCACTGTTTCCTTGGAGGGAAGTGAATTGGAAGGTTGTTCATTATTGGGTTGACTATCATATACATCTTCTATGGTGGGGCTGGGAGGATTTTTATTTGTCCTAGAAAGGATCTAAAGTGTTTTTGTCACTGGAATTGTTTTACCCTTTTTAGGTTGATTAGGACCTATTTTCTGGTTTGATTCAAGGGTATCAGTACTTTTTCTGCTTCTTAAATTATACTGCTTATGTGCCTCAAAAATAGCAGAGTCGTATCCCTGTCTGAAATCAAATGACTCTCCTGTTTGGGTTTGGAATTGTTGTAATGTTGAGTGTGGATCATGATTGTTCAGAGGTCTTTGTTTCAGCCGGATGTATACCCTAGGAAGTTTGTACACCCCTCTACGCGGACCCGGGGGTTCGGGGGCCAGAGCGTCCCCGAAGCTAAAAACATATGTAAAATTGCCTTGTAAAAGTATATAATTTATAGTCAATCTGGGTCGTTCATTAGGCAGGTGATCTAACGGTAGAACTTATGTTTAGTTTAGGGTTTTTTGCCCTAGAAGGCAACCCCTCTCTTATGTATGAGGACATTGTATTGAGGCTAGGTAATAGATGTGTATTCTCTGAGCGAGAAATAGAGAGGTGAGACTGTGAGAGAAAACAGAGGATATTACAACGGATCTGCTGTAGGTTGTGTCTCTTCATTTTGCTAGATAATAGAAAGGAAGGACTGGCTGTTCAAGTTGGACGTAGACCAAATTGGGTGAACCACGCATATCTGTGTCTCTCTTGTTTTATGCGTTTTCATGTTTATATTTCTGCAACATTTTATGTGTTCCATTGCTTCGTAATATATAATTTTCTAACAACTGGTATTAGAGCCGAAGGTCTATTTGGCTGATAAACTCGCAGGAAAGAATGGTTCCTGGTTCGAGTGGAAGTAATGGCAGAAGATGGTAAGTTTAGGGTCGAGAAATTTAATGGCCAAAACTTCTTGCTGTGGAAGATGCGGATGGAAGATTATCTGTATCAGAAAGATCTGCACCTACCATTGGGCGGAAAAACAAAGATGTCGACGGGTATGACAAATGAAGAATGGAACCTTCTTGATAGAAAGACACTCGGAACAGTACGGTTGTGCCTCGCAGTGTCGGTCGCCTTCAACATTTCGAAGGAAACAATGACAGAGGGTTTGATTAAGGCGTTGGAGAAACTATATGAAAAACCATCGGCCTCAAACAAGGTATTTCTTATGAAACAGTTATTTAATATGAAGATGTCGGAAGGTGGATCTGTTGCAGATCATTTAAATGATTTTAATACTGTTACAAGTCAATTATGTTCTGTAGGGGTAAACTTTGATGATGAAGTTAGAGCTCTGTTATTCTTGTGTTCATTACCAGAAAGTTTGAATAGTTTGGTAATGGCCATTAGTAACTCCGTTTCTGGATCTAGTACTTTAAAGTTTGATGATGTTGTCGGTGCTATCATTAGCAAGGAAATGCGACGGAAAAGCTCCGGTGAGACATCGGGAAATGATTTGAGTGCAGAGTCTAGAGGAAGAAAAATGGAAAGAGGAAAGAGCTCGGGATATTGCAGTAAATCAAGGAAAGGCAGATCCAAGTCCAAATCGGGGATAGTGTGCTGGAAATGCGGAAAGAAAGGACACCTAAAGAAAGAGTGTAGATCTCGGAAGGGAAAAGAAGGAGATTCACAGCAAGAAAACAATCATGAAGCAAATGTGACAAGTGAGGTGTGACAAGATGCTTTGATTCTTTCTTTCGAAAATATTACTGATTCCTGGGTGGTAGATTCAGGGGCCTCATTCCATGCCACACCTGATAAGAAATACTTTCATGACTATGTTCAAGGAGATTTTGGACAAGTTCGTTTGGGTGATGATAAACCCTGTAAAATTGTTGGAATGGGTAAGGTTCTTGTAAAACAGCAGAATGGAAACCAATGGCTACTAAAGGAGGTAAGGCATGTTCCAGATCTAAAGAAAAATCTGATTTCAACAGGGCAGTTAGGCGGTGAAGGTTGTGTGACAACTTTCACAGATAAAGCTTGGAAGGTCACCAAAGGAGCCCTGGTAATAGCAAAAGGCGAAAAGGTTGGTACATTGTATTTATGCAATGGTATTTCTAACTCTGTTAATGCTTTAACTTCCAAAGGAGCAGATGCAGCATTATGGCATCATAGGCTTGGACACATGAGTGAAAAGGGGATGAAGATTCTTCACTCAAGGAATTTGTTGCGGGTTTGAAGAATGTTGATTTGGACTTCTGTGAGAATTGCATTTATGGAAAACAGAAGAGAGTCAGATTTCTCAGAGTTGGGAAAGAAAAGAAGAATGAAAAATTGGAGCTTGTGCATAAAGATGTATGGGGACCTGCTCAGGTATCATCTATCGGTGGCTCTCGTTATTATGTTACTTTTATTGATGATGCAACTAGAAAAACTTGGATTTATTGTATTAAGAATAAATCTGATGTATTTGATACTTTTAAGAAATGGAAAGCTCTGGTTGAGATTGAGACGGGAAAGAAATTGAAGTGTCTTAGATCAGACATTGGAGGTGAATATTGCAGCAAAGAGTTTGATAAGTACTGTTCAGAGCATGGAATTCGCAGACAGAAAACAGTTCCAAGAACACCACAAGAAAATGGTGTGTCAGAAAGGATGAACAGGACAATCATGGAGCGTGCAAGGTGCATGAGATTGCATGCAGGATTGCCTTTACAGTTTTGGGCAGATGCTATAGATACTGCTGTTTATCTAATAAACAGAGGGCCTTCAAGTTCCTTGGATGGTGGTGTTCCAGAGGAAGCATGGACAGGTAAAAAGGTAAACTACTCTATTTTAAAGCCTTTTGGTTGTGAGGCCTTTGTCCATATTGATAAAGAAAATAAAACAAAGCTTGAAGCAAAGTCAAAGAAATGTACCTTTATTGGATATGGTGTTAATGATTTTGGTTATCGCTTATATGATTATGAAAATCACAAAATCATGAGCAGAGATGTAATATTCAATTAAAAGGTCTTGTATAAGAATCAGTTGCAGGGAAAGGAACAAGAAAAGGAAAACAAGGAATATGTAGTTCTTGATGAAATCACTGAAAAAGTAAAGGTCCCTGAAAATAATAATAATCAACAACCACAACAACAGCAACCATCACAACTACAACAGGCACCCCAAACACCTGAAAGTGGTGTTAGAAGATCTACCAGGATAAGTAGACCCCCTGAAATACTCTCCTTCATTATATTATTTAGTGTTGACTGATTCCGGTGAACTCGAATGTTATGAAGAAGCAATGCAGGTTGAAAGCAGGAAGAAGTGGGAGGTAGCCATGGAAGAAGAGATGGACTCCTTAATGCATAACCAGACTTGGGATTTAGTCAGTTTGCCTGCAGGAAAAACTACATTGAAGAATAAATGGGTTTACAGGTTGAAGGAAGAAGATGGAGGAAAACAGAGGTACAAAGCTAGACTTGTGGTGAAGGGGTTTGCACAGAAGAAAGGTATTGATTTTCATGAAATATTTTCTCTTGTTGTTAAATTGACTCCAATCAGAACTATTTTAAGTCTAGTAGCAGTTGAAAATTTGCATCTTGAGCAGTTAGATGTAAAGACAACCTTTCTCCATGGGGATTTGGAGGAAGAGATATATATATGTAGCAGCCACAAGGATGAAGAAGATCTTGTATGGTTTAAAACAGGCTCCAAGGCAGTGGTATCTAAAATTTGACAAGTTTATGTATGAACAAGGTTATACTAGATGTCACTTTGATCATTGTGTTTATCTGAAAAAGCAAAATGATGGCAACTATTTTATATTGTTATTATATGCAGATGACATGCTTGTTGCAGGGTATAACATGCAGGAAATAAATGTGCTCAAAAGAAAATTGGCAAATTCATTTGCAATGAAGGATTTAGGAGGTGCAAAACAAATCCTTGGTATGAGAATAACTAGAGACAGGAAAAATCATAAATTAACATTGTCTCAGAATGAGTACATACAAAAGGTGTTGAAAAGATTTAATATGCACAATGCAAAACCAGTTAGTACACCTTTTGCTAGCCATTTCAAACTTAGTAAGGAAATGTGCCCAAAGACCTAAGAAGACATGGATTATATGTCTAAAGTTCCATATGCGTTAGCAGTTGGAAGCTTAATGTATGCAATGGTCTACACAAGGCTTGATATTGCACATGCAGTGGGAGTTGTAAGTAGGTATATGAACAATCCTGGAAATGAACATTGGATGGCAATGAAATGGATTCTCATATATTTGAAAGGTACCACAAATCAAGCATTATGCTTTGGTGGTTCAAACATTTCTCTATAGGGATATGTTGATGGAGATATGGCATGTGATAGAGATAACAGGAGGAGTACTACAGGATATGTATTTATTGTTGGTGGAACAACTGTCAGTTGGGTTTCAAAAATCCAAAGTGTTGTTGCACTTTCAACAACACAAGCAGAGTATGTTGCTGCTATAGAGACTAGTAAAGAAATGATTTGGTTACGAAGGTTTATGGGTGAATTGTGTAAGGAGAATGATATGGGCACGTTATACAGTGATAGCCAAAGTGCCATTCATCTTTCAAAGAACTCAACATTTCATTCCAGGACTAAACACATACAACTCAAGTACCATTTCATACGATCAATGTTGGAAGATGGAGAGCTGAAGCTGGAAAAGATACACACTAGGCAGAATCCTGCAGATATGCTAACAAAAGTTGTAACTAGGGAGAAACTGAGACTATGCTCAGTTTCAATTGGTCTTCAAGGATGAAGATGAAGATGAGAAATAGCCAAGTCCAAAGAGGAGTCATTCTCCAGCAAATGAAGCAACGGTGGAGTTGCTACAATAATTCTCCAAGTGGGAGATTGTTGAGTATGGAGCATATTGTTTAGAGGTCTTTATTTTAGCTGGATGTATACTCGAGGAAGTTTGTACACCTCTCCACATGGGGGGATGCGGGGGTGACTTGTCCCCCCCGTGGGGGTTTGGGGGCGCCGATCGCCCCTGGTTGGGGGGTCTGGGGGCCAGCGGTCCCCCAACGAGGGTTTCGGGGGCAACACCCCCAAAGATAAAAACAAATGTAAATTTGCCTTGTAAAAGTATAGTAATTTCTAGTCAATCTGGGCCATGAATTAGGCGAATGATCTGATGGTAGAACTTATGTTTAGTTTAGGGTTTTTTCCCTAGAAGGCAACCCCTCTCTTTGTATGAGGGCATTGTATTTGAGGCTGTGTAATAGATGTGCATTCTCCAAGCGAGAAGTAGAGAGGTGAGACTGTGAGAGAAAACGAAGGATATTACAACAAATATGCTGTAGGTTGTGTCTCTTCATTTTGTTGGATAATAAAAAGGAAGGACTGGCTGTTCGGGGTGGATGTAGCCCAAACTAGGTGAACCACGTATATCTGTGTCTCTCTTGTTTTATGCATTTTCTGTGTTTATATTTCTGTAATATTTTATGTGTTCCATTGCTCTGTAATATATAATTTTCTAATAGCTTCCTCCTTCTAGCTTTGTGTGGACCATGGATAGTAAAGGGGTATACTTATAGGTTGTTAGTATTGGTGAATACTAATTTCAAATTACTAGACACAATGTCTTGATTTTTGGAACAAGTGACTAAGTGTGTATGAATTATATGTCACTTACATGTTGATTTCATGATACCTACTTACATCCTTGTATGTTAGGTTACATTTTTTAATATTTTGATTACAAGTATCAGCCTTGTAGGTTTATTACAAGGATTTATCACTTATGTTCAACTACATGAGTTTATGTGTAGGTGTTACAGATCCATTTGGGCACATCACTCCCAACATTCAGATCATTACTATTAGGGCTCATCAAACCCTAATCCAGTTGCTACATTCCTTGGACAAGTCATCGCTTTGAATGCCTCTCCCCTGAAAGTTTCCTAGCTTGAAACCCTCTAGAAATGCCTCCTTGAGGGATCAGCACAACCTTGGTCAGGGTCAAACGTGCTTCACTGTAGGTAGGCCCATGTAAGGGTGCATTTCAGTGCACTTAGGCCCACTTTGACCTGTTCTAGGCGAGATTGAGCAAATTCTTCATAGGGTTTTGGGAATATTCTTATCTTCTGGAGCATTCATAAAGATTCCCACACTTATCATCTCCTATGAGCTCGAAATTGGATAAGGAATGAGTTAATTAACCTCCTATCCTCTCATCCCTTCCTCCAGGGATACTAACTCTAAGTTTGGAAGGCCATTCAATACCCTCATTTATGACCAAACCACCTCCATTTTCCTATAAATTGAGCACTCATCTAAGTGATAAAGGGCTGGACTTTGAGAATTTATAAGGAGATAATGTTGGTGTGAGGTTTTAGATTGTAAGCAAGTATTGTTATGCTGCCGGAGTGTTGTGTTTTTTATGTGATGTTGGATGGAACTCAAATTGGAGGAGTGACATTGGATCGGACTTCATGGTTGTAAATCTTCTTTAATAAAGCTGTTTACACTTTTTTCCATATTCTTGTCTTTATGTATGGTGATTATATGTGTAAAAGCTTTCGATTCCATTTGCTTATAGTCGATATATCTCTTGCTTTGATTGGTTTTTGTCCTCTGTTTATGATTGCAGGTACTTGTCGAGTGGATTAACTTCGAGAAGGAGCGACGGGAGCCATACAAAGGAGACAAAGGGAAAGAGAAAGATAACAAGTAGGTCCCTTCTCTTATTTATCTTCTATAGAAAAAGGTTAAACTCTTTAAATATGTTGTTCTAGGTGTAGCTACCCACCTAGGGAAATTGTATTTATCCATAGATGCAAAATTCCACATAACAAATTGGTGAATCCACTAGGGAAAGATCATAATTCCGGGTAGTTTATCTTCATCCTAGTACACCCTAGTAGACTTAAATTGCTTCCATTGATCTTGTTTCAGCCTTTTTGAAGTGTTTTTGGTAAAATTTGTGCTTGAAAGCCTCTAGAATAGAGCGCTGCAGTGCACCCTTGGCTTAGAGACAATGCACTAAAGCGCATTGTCTCCCATTCAGGTCTGCGCTGATCCTCCTTAGGTAAAAAAATCCCACCTTTGACTTGATTTTTCCCAAATTTCCTTCTGTTTTTGCTTGCGGAAAGATCAATGATTGTTGTGTCTCTGAAATAAATTTGTGTTTCCTTTCCTAGCCCTACTTTGGCCTTGATTGTTTAGTGTTTCTTAAATGATTTCTTTATCACTATCAGTTCATTGTAAAAGTTAGATTATAGTCGATTAATATTTCTTCAAAAGAAAGTGTCGTAAAAGTCTTCATTTAGTTCGAAAAGGAACTATCGTAAAGTCTTCGTTCTTGCAAAAAAATTGATTGGTTGTATGTGCATTAGTTTCCTTTTGTTCATTTCAACATTAATGGATTTGAAAAGAAAAACTTGCGTTATGCATTGAAATTTTTTGTGTGTGCTCATAGGAATAGTTTTGGGAAATTGCATTAGATGTGCTCTTTGTTCTTTGCTTAAAAGAATCCAATTGCTCTATCCCTACTAGCTAAGATGTTCATTGTTCAAATTGAATGAAAAGAATTATTATCATATTAGTTGCATTCTAGGAATTTCAAAGACATCATGTGGTGAACCTTGAAAGGCAAATTCTTAATCAAGATCAACTTAAAATTAATCTCAATTAACCTAATGGAGCATTGTCACCTAATGCAAAACATTTAGAGGTTCTAGGCTAGAGATGTGTTCCAGCATCGTAAAACATATTAGTTGTCGCTAACTTGTCTGCGATACATTCCAAGTGTGATACCTCATTCCACGTACGTGAGTATATCGTAGCTCGTCCATGTACTTTCGGGTACATAGGGCGGTGTTACAGTGTGTAAAGTATAAAGGAATGCTTAAAATGTGCGATTTTGCATTAGACAATGCTAATATGGATTGGGCCTCCACATACTTTCAGGTATATATGGGAGGAAAACACTAGGTTTCTATCCATCCTTCGGTAGCTGAGTCGGTCGCCCTGTACACTGTGATACACCGAACACAACATTCGTGGAGATTGCCTACCCGTACTTCTCGGTTCACCGGGAGGTATTCTACAGTTCACAGTCGCTTGGTAAACCTTTTGCCTAGCTTACCCATTTTTTTTTATTTCTTTTTGTAATAAAATCAATTAGAAATTATGGAGGAACATCAACCCTTACCTTGTCATTCATGGAGGACAACGAGTAAACTGCCTTTATCGCCTGAAGCTGCACCTATCCGGTCAAAGCGGTCTCGTTTGACTGAATCCAGTACATCCCAAACTTCTTGTTCTTCATTTGAATTACCAGAAACACCTATACGGTAAGTACTGTGACTCTAGTTACTCCTACTATTACTGGCACATCTGTTACTGAAGTGCAATCTCCATAATTACCTGAGGACACTAGAACTAAATCTAGTGAAATAATAACCCAAGTTGTCCAAGAAGAAGTTGATTCTCAACCCGAAGTTGTTCAACAAGAAATTACTTCTGAACCTGAATCTTTTCAACCAGAAGTTGATCCTGAACCTATCATCGTTCAATCAGAAGTTACTTTTGAACCAAAAGTTGTTCAAGAAGCCCAACTTGAATCTATTGTGCTTTTACCTGAACACTGGATCTTGAAGTTGAACAATCAGAAGTTGTTACCATATCGGAAGAATATTGACCGTTATATCCTCAGACATCCGTAACTATTGAGACTTCCTCTTTACCTTAGGAACAAATACCGGAAATCTATTATAGACCTGACAGTGAAATCCTTCCACTTGGTTTAGTTTTGATAGAAGATGAACTCGAGGAAGAAACACCCAGAACTCCATTCCATTTTGGGACTGGAATTTACCTTTATCCTCATACTCCTCATTTTACTGCTTCTTTTGATCTTGATTACTTTCAGACACCCGTTGATTCATTAGGAAATTTATTTGGACATTTGACTATGGCAGAGTCAACATCCCAGATTGTACCATCTGTTACAGCTACGACAAAATCTTCTGTCACAACCTCTTTGATGTTTACTATGATACCTGAGTCACATTTGTATGGTGTTCTGTCCGTCCCATCGGGTTATCAATCTTTATCTGGAACCCACTCTGGTGTTGCTTCTAGCCCTTGGTCTTCAACAATTTCCTCTATAGGGATTTTATCTGGTTCTTCATTAATGGATACTAAACAGCTAGACCCATCAAGTCAATATCAAGCTGGTTCATTTGGTTACCATCCTATGTATCCAATTTACACTGGACTACCCTCATACGAAGAACAATATGCACAGTCACCTTATCCTCCATTTTCTGGGGGGAAACCATATGTCAATATGCCATCGTCTTTAGGTCAGCCTGGAACGACTGTTTGTCAATGGAAGCCAACAATGCCCGTTCAACCTATGCTTGTGTATCCATCACAACCTATGCAATCTGTCTCATCCATACCTACTACGCCAGTTGTTACAACTTTACCGCAGTCATAAGCTCAAATTGTTGTATCTCAACCTGTGCAAGTTGGTCCTTCAACCTCAGACCCCCAAGTTTCAGGTTTAGAGATTCAGCCTTCTTAGGCAGTTTTACAACAACCACTTGTGCATGGATTCCAACAACCCCAGGCCAGTTTACCTTTTACTGGAATGACTAAGACTTACATTGGTTTAGTGTATTCACAACCTGGTCAAGCTTACATTGGTGGGCAACAAACGTTAAATCAACAACCATTATATCAACAACAACACTAGTTGCTTCAATAGCCTTGGCAACCCCAATATAAACAATAATAATTCCAGTAATACCAACCCCATCCTGGACTTGGTCAACAATCCTATGCTGGGTTTGGTCAACAACAAGTTTACCCAGGTCTCGGTCAACAAGCTTATGTTGGTTTTGGACAACAACAAATGTATCCTGGTTCTCAACAACCACCTTATTCCGGATTTGATCAACAAACTTACCCCTATCAAGGTTACCTACAACAGATGCCTTATGATGGTATGCAAAGGCATGTTACCCAAGGAATCCCATCTTACCTTGGATATGCTCAACCTGATCTCAATAGATAGTTGCCTTTTGTTGCAACACTTGAATTACTAGATCTAAATCGGCTCACCAATGACCCAATTCTTTATGCACCATAGTGGTTGGTGATTCCTCATAAATTACCTTATGATATTCCCAAATTCAATGGAGACCATGGAGAAGACCCGTCCAACCATGTCATGACTTTTCATTTATGGTGTTCATCAAATTCCCTGAATGACGATTCAGTTAGACTACACCTTTTCCAGAGAATGCTTACTGGTCTAGATGTGAAGTGGTACATTGATTTACCATGAGCTTCTTTTGATAACTTTACAACCTTAGCTACCGCGTTTTTAACCCACTTCCAGTTACCCATATGATATGAAACTAGAACGGAACTATTAATCAAATTTAAACAAGCTAATGCTACTCATATCTCTGATCATATTCATGAGTGGTGTCGTCGTCATCGAATGGTTAAAACTTATATTCATGATCAACTTTTAGCTGAGTGGTTTATAAAATCCTTGTTGCCATCTAACACCGAGGATGTGGCAAAAGGTAGAGTTGTTACTGAAGAGTAAGTAATTTCTTGTGCCTAATATTTGGACTTGATTTATGCATAGTCTGGCATGCTCTATGACAGGATCCCAAATGCACCCCGACCAACTTTGACTGTTCCTCCACCACCATCGAGGAAGGACTCTCATGCTAGTGACAGTTTGATTGGTTCTTCAAGCACACAAATGGCAGGTAGATCATCTGGTCAAACACTTGCCATTTCCAACCAAACTTCAAATGCATCTGATAACACTCTTGCTTCTAAAATTAATGTCGTGTCATCTGACAAAGGCAAGAATGAAAAGAAACTAGGAAGCAAGAAGAAGGGGAAAAACAAGAAGAAACAAAATAATCCCCCTTAAGAGAAATCATCTGATTCCTCTCCTTCGGCTAGGAAACCTCGTTACCCATGTTTAATTTGTAACAATGAACACTTTATGTGATATCTTCCTCACCGCTCTCAAGTCTCAAAGCTTCTTAAGACTTCTAGTACATCTACAGTGTTGACTGATCCTTTTCCAAACCCGGAGACAAATATGGTTGCTACAAACCATGCTTCCACTTCCCAAGTGCTTATGCTATCCGCCTCTAAGCCTAAAATTGATGCTTTGGTGTCAAAACGAAGTAAATATTATGGAAATCAACTTTCATCATCAAATAACCAGGCCATTGATCAACCTAATCCTTCGACTTCAATTTCGTCTGATCCTATTCCACCACCTATTGCACCAGAGTTAACAATAAAAATGCCTAAGGGAGTTGTAAATAAATCAATATTTAACTCTCAAGCTCGAGCAACACATTGTTAGAAAATTATATTTTATGGAGCAATGGAACACATAAAATATTGCAGAAATATAAACACAGAAAATGCATAAAACAAGAGAGACATAGACATCTATTACACAACCTCAAATACAATGCCCTCATACAAAGAGAGGGGTTGCGTTCTAGGGCAAAAAACCATAAACTAAACATAAGTTCTACCATCATATCATCCGCCTAATGAACGACCCAGATTGACTAGAAATTACTATACTTTTACAAGGAAAGTTTACATCTATTTTTAGCTTCGGGGGCGCTGCCCCTGAAATCCCCACCGAGGGACCACTGGCCCCCGGAAACCTCGTAGCCGGGGGGGATCGGCCCCCCTAAACCCCTACAGGGGGGACAAGTCCCCCCTACACCCCCCGTGGAGGGGTTTACAAACTCACTGGGGTATACATTTGGCTGAAACAAAACCCTCTGAACAATCATGCTCCACATCCAACAATCTCCCACTTGGAGAATGATTGTAGCAACTCCATCGCTGCTTCATTTGCTGGACAATGACTCCTCTTTGGACCTGGCTATTTCTCACCTTCATCATCATCCTTGAAGACCAATTGAAATTGAGCATATTCTCAGTTTCTCCCTGGTTACAACTTTTGTTAGCATATCTGTAGGATTCTGGCTAGTGTGTATCTTTTCCAACTTCAACAATCCATCTTCCAACACTGATCGTATGAAATGGTACTTGAGCCAAATGTGTTTAGACTTGGAATGAAAAGCTGAGTTCTTTGCAAGATGAATGGCACTTTGGATATCACTGTATAATGTGCTCATATCATGCTCCTTACCCAAATCACCCATAAACCTTTGTAACCAAATCATTTCTTTACTAGCCTCTGTAGCAGCAACATACTCTGCTTCTGTTGTTGAAAGTGCAACAACACTTTGGATTTTTGAAACACAGCTGACAGCTGTTCCACCAACAGTAAATACATATCCTGTAGTGCTCCTCCTGTTATCTCTATCACCTGCCATGTCTGCATCAACATATCCCTGTAGAGAAATGTTTGAACCACGAAAACATAATGCTTGATTTGTGGTACCTTTCAAATATCTGAGAATCCATTTCACTGCCATCCAGTGTTCCTTTCCTGGATTGTTCATGTACCTGCTTACAACTCCCACTGCATGTGCAATATCAAGCCTTATGTAGACCATTGCATACATTAAGCTTCCAACTGTTGATGCATATGGAACTTTAGACATATAATCCACGTCTTCTTGGGTCTTTGGGCACATTTCCTTACTAAGTTTGAAATGGCTAGCAAAGGGTATACTAATTGGTTTTGCATTGTGCATGTTAAATCTTTTCAACACCTTTTGTATGTACTCATTCTGAGACAATGTCAATTTACGATTTTTCCTGTCTCTAGTTATTCTCATACCAAGGATTTGTTTTGCAGCTCCCAAATCCTTCATTGCAAATGAATTTGCCAATTTTCTTTTGAGCACATTTATTTCATGCATGTTAGATCCTGCAACAAGCATGTCATCTACATAAATAACAATATAATATAGCTGCCATCATTTTGCTTTTTCAGATAAACACAATGATCAGAGTGACATCTAGTATAACCTTGTTCAGACATAAACTTGTCAAATTTTAGATACCACTGCCTTGGAGCCTGTTTTAAGCCATACAAGCTCTTCTTCCAACCTGCACACTAGTTTCTCCTTCCCTTTTACCTCATATCCTTGTGGTTGCTTCATATATATCTCTTCCTCCAAATCCCCATGGAGAAAGGTTGTCTTTACATCTAACTGCTCAAAATGCAAATCTTCAACTGCTACTAGACTCAAAATAGTTCTGATTGAAGTCGTTTTAACAACAGGGAAAAATATCTCATCAAAGTCTATACCCTTTTTCTGTGCAAACCCCTTCACCACAAGTCTAGCTTTGTACCTCTGTTTTCCTCCATCCTCTTCCTTCAGCCTGTAAACCCATTTATTCTGCAATGATGTTTTACTTGTAGGCAACCTAACTAAGTCCCAAGTATAGTTATGTGCTAAGGAGTCCATCTCTTCTTTCATGGCTTGCTCCTACTTCTTCCTAGTTTCTACTTGCACTGCTTCTTCACAACATTCTGGTTCACCAGAATCAGTCAACAATACATAATATAATGAAGGAGAGTATCGTTCAGGAGGTCTACTCATCCTGGTAGATCTTATAACACCACATTCAGGTGTTTGAAGTGCTTGTTGCTGTTGTGGTTGTTGTTCTGGATGTTGATCATTATGATTTTCAGGCACCATCACTTTTCCTGTGATATCGTCAAGCACTGTGTATTCTTTGTTTTCTTTTTCCTGTTTCTTTTCCTACAACTGATTCTTATACAAGACCTTTTCATTGAATATTACATCTCTGCTCCTAATGATTTTGTGATTTTCATAATCATGTAAGCGATAACCAAAATCATTGACACCGTATCCAATAAAGGTACATTTCTTTGATTTTGCCTCAAGCTTTGTTCTATTTTCTTTGTTAATGTGGACAAAGGCTTCACAAACAAAAGTCTTTAAAAATGAGTAGTTTACCTTTTTACCTGTCCATGCCTCCTCTTGAATACCACCATCCAAGGAACTTGAAGGCCCTCTTTTTATTAGATAAACAGTAGTATCTACAACATCTACCCAAAATTGTAAAGGCAATCCTGCATGCAATCTCATGCACCTTGCACGCTCCATGATTGTTCTATTCATCCTTTCTAACACACCATTTTCTTGTGGTGTTCTTGGAAATGTCTTCGCTCTGTGAACTCCATGCTCTAAACAATACCTATCAAAATATTTGCTGCAATATTCACCTCCATTTTCTGATCTGAGACACTTCAATTTCTTTCCTGTATCAATCTCAACCAAAGCTTTCCATTTCTTAAAAGTATCAAATACATCAAATTTATTCTTAATACAATAAATCCAAGTTTTTCTGGTTGCATCATCATTAAAAGTAACATAATAACGAGAGCCACCGAGAGATGATACCTGAGTAGGTCCCCATACATATGTATGCACAAGCTCTAATTTTTCGCTCTCCTTTGCTTTCTCAACTCTGAGAAATCTGACTCTCTTCGATTTTCCATAAATGCAATTCTCACAAAAGTCTAAATCAATATTCTTCAAACTCGACAACAAATTCCTTGAGTGAAGAATCTTCATCCCCTTTTCACTCATGTGTCCAAGCCTATGATGCCATAATGTTGCATCTGCTCCTTTGGAAGTTAAAGCATACAGACGTTAGAAATACCTTGATTAATACATGTACCAACCTTTTTTCTTTTTTTCTATTACCATGCTCCTTTGTGACCTTCCAAGCTTTATTTGTGAAAGTGTCACACCATCTTCACCTCTACTGCCCTATTGAAATCAGATTTTTCTTTAGATCTGGAACAGCCTTACCTCCTTTAGTAGCCATTGGTTTCCATTCTATTGTTTTACAAGAACCTTACTCATTCCAACAATTTTACAGGGTTTATCATCACCCAAACGAACTTGTCCAAAATCTCCTTGAACATAGTCATGAAAATATTTCTTATCAGGTGTGGCATGGGATGAGGCCCCTGAATCTACCACCCAGGAATCAGTAATATTTTTGAAATAAAGAATCAAAGCATCTTGTAGCACCTCACCTGTCACATTTGCTTCATGATTGTTTTCTTGTTGTGCATCTCCTTCTTTTCCCTTCTGAGATTTACAGTCTTTCTTTAGGTGTCCTTTCTTTCCGTATTTCTGGCACACTATCCCTGATCTAGACTTGGATCTGCTTTTCCTTAATTTACTGTGACATCCTGAGCTCTTTTCTTTTTCCATTTTTTTCCCCTAGACTCTGCAGTCAAAGCATTACCCGATGTCTCTCTGGAGCTTCTCCATCGCATTTCCTCGCGAAGGATAGCACCAACAACATCATCAAACTTTAAAGTACTAGATCCAGAAACAGAGTTACTAATGGCCATTACTAAACCATTCCAACTTTTTGGCAATGAGCACAAGAATAACAAAGCTCTAACTTCATCATCAAAGTTTACCCCTACAAAAATTAACTGACTTGTAACATTATTAAAATCATTTAAATGGTCTACAATAAATCCACCTTTTGACATCTTCATATTAAATAACCGTTTCATAAGAAATACCTTGTTTGGCACCGAGCGTTTTTCATATAGTTTCGCCAACGCCTTAATCAAACCCTCTGTCGTTGTTTCCTTCAAAATGTTGAAGGCGACCGATGCTGCGAGGCACAACCGTACTATTCCGAGTGCCTTTCTATCGAGAAGGTTCCATTCTTCATCTGTCATACCCATTGGCATCTTTGCTTTTCCACCCAATGGTAGGTACAGATCTTTCTGATACAGATAATGTTCCATATGCATCTTCCACAGCGAAAAGTTTTGGTCATTCAATTTCTCGACCCTAAACTTACCATCTTCTGCCATTGCTCCCACTCGAACGAGGAACCCTTCTTTCCTGCGAGTTTATCAGCCAAATAGACCTTCGGCTCTGATACTAGTTGTTAGAAAATTATATGTTTATGTAATATGTGTTCCATTGCTCTAATTTTCTAACAGAAGAAAATGCTAGGTTGAAGTTGCAGAAGAATTTGTTGGCTAGGTCGAAGTTGTAGAAGAATTTCCTAGGAAGGTCGAGGTTGCAGAAGAATTTGCTGGCAATTCGAAGTTCTAAAATAATTTGTTGGGCATGTTGAAGTTGCAGAAGAAATTTTTGGACACTTTAAAGCTGTAAAAGAGTTTGTTGGTCCGGTCGAAGTTGGTGATGAATTTGTTGGGTAGGTCAAAGTTGCAAAAGAATCTATTGGGAGGTCAAAATTGCAGAAGTTGTTGGAAGGAAAGCTTGTTAAGGAAGAAAGGTTTTACTTAGTCTTGGAGGGTATTTATCAAAGGTCATAGGTATTGGAATTCGTTAATTGAATATTCTATAATAAGAGAATATTTCTTGTGGGTTTTCCTCTCAGTTGAAGTGGTTTTGTCCCTGGTTGATCGCCTATATATTTTGTTCTTTGTCTCATTATTCTTTAGGGCTTGGTAGTTGTTTGATGAAGAAAATAATAATAATAACCAAGTGAAAGAATAATATAATTAATTTAAGTAAAAATACATCACAATAATTATCAAAGAAGAAAAATCACCTAATCTAGCTGCCCCTAGATTTATCAACATGACATACATGCTTTGTCCTTTCTTTAGTTAATGCTTCAACCTATTGTTCAATATTTTCAACCTATTTATTTAATTGAATTATATGGTTTAACAATACATTTTTCTCTTATTGGATTGTAAACAATTCTAGAGTTTTTATATGTTATATATTTAGAACTTTAAACCTTTTCTTTAATGCAAGGATATCAATATCCTTAGATTTGACCTGTGCATGAATATATTTGACATCATTGGGATTTTATCCCAAAATTATTATCCATTGCTCTAATTCATCTATCCTAATCCGTTTGACCCTTGTAGGAATTTTTCCTACCTTACGTGATTGTCCATTTTAGATACCACACTTTGTACTTTAGAAGAATTCAATTAGGATTTTATTAAATATTTGAAAACTGTGTATTTGATTTCCTGTGTAATTCCATTTTGTTAACCTGTTGTACTATTGAACAACCCCCATTTTAATATATTATGAATCTCCTATGAAATTTATTATATTAAAACAGGGACTCTTTAGTTTTAGAAAATCAACATAAAAAAAAATTGTAAATAAGGAACTATAACCAAATTTTAATATTTATGCTTTTTAGTTGATTGTAATTGTAGGAAAGGCTGCTAGTCTTGGAATACAACGAAGACATTGGAATCTATGAATTTAATTCGGAGCAGAGAAAGTCATGATTGACTCTTGAGTGAAATCGATGTTAAACATCGATTTCTTATGTCGGAATGTACTGCTTTAGCGCTGAAAGATTTAAGATCAAATGCTGGCATTTGAGACTGTAGTTCCATAGCAACTACAGAGGGAGAATTGGTATTACAAAGAACATGTGTTATTGGTGGATAAACAGGTATGTAATTTGGATTCTATTGTTAGATTTGAGCTTGGTAAAGGGTGCATATATAAGTTGTAACTCTAAGTCCAAACAGTTTATGAAATTGGTAAATGGAGATGAATGTGTAAAAGCGTTGGTTGACTAACAAATTGTTAAAGTTTAAGAGGCGCATTTGACTTTTGAGAAATCCGATTTTAAAAGGTGCATGTGTAAGATTTGAGTTTGTAATTGAATGAAAATGTGTAAACATGGATTGTAGTTATACTTTTGCACAAAGTTTTATGATGAAGATTTGAGTTTGGACTTCATAGAAGAACCTTGTATGAGTTTCAAAGCCAATAGAGAAATTGTGAAGACATGTTATTAATGAATATGGGTTTTGAGAACATATCACATTGCATTGGTAAAGTGTGAATTTGACAGTAATTAAGGTTTTTGATTTGGGAAAAACTGACATGCATTCTTATATGCAAGAAATGCCAAAGATCTTGGGTATTGCAGGCCCTGCTTGGGTCACTTCTGATACTAAATTCAAGCTTGTGAGTTGAAAGAAAACCAACCTACATCTAGTAATAGAGTAGTAAAAGACAATTGAGATAGAAAAATATATTATTATCAGGGGTGATTCACCCTCAACACATATAGAAGAGACACCTCTTCCATCATCTTCCAGTGCACAAATCATTCAAAATCAGAATAATGCAGAAGTTTCATCATCTAGCAAACCGGTTGAGAAAGAGAAAGATATCATGGATAAGTACAAAGAAATTAAAATCAGAAATCAAGCATTAAAGGTTGCTATATGTACATAATACTAGAACCAAACTCCCAGTGATCAAAGTAGGTCTTTCAACTTTTGACCTCAAAACAAGGAAAATACAGATGACCTTCCTATAACCAGAGGTAAAGGCTCCAAGAACTTCAGAATATTATAAGAAAACAACCTTTGAAATTCATGCCAAGGATGTGCATCCATTTGACCAAATTGAATTTCATAAATAGGAAAAAGAGATGTTATATTCAACCATGACACATAAAGCTCTAAGTGTCCAAAAATTGAAGAATTCTCTTGAAAATGTATAGTCATAATTAAAACTGGAAAGGGCCTCACCACAAGCAAAAGAAAACATGATTAAGTCACTGAAGATTTGGTAATTGAGATTGGCTATAATCCAACTGACATCAAGGTAGCAAAAGAACTTAAAAAATAAAAATGCAGAGGAAGCCAGAGGAAAGAAACCAGAAACTTGGAAAGAACTTGGAAAAGAAACCAGAGGAAGCCTCCCAAATAATCAAATTCCTAAATTCTAAAAACAAGTATGAATTAGAAGATCTCAGGATCACTGACAGAACATAGACTATACTAGAAGTGAAGAAAGTAATTTCCAAAATAAATCTAATGACAGAGCTTGAGGAGAAATGTAAAAACATGAAACCTACAGTGAACAGGTTTTTTGACAAGTTTGATGTATTGAGACATAAGGGTCTGCCTAATTCTTTAGTAATCAATGATAAACTAATAAGGCATGAAGACTATGATAAAAATATGAGGGAAGTAGCCAAAGAGACTTCCAACATTTCATCCATGAAAGGTGTACCCACAGGCAAAGTGATCCTCCAGACTTTAGGAAACTTCTTTTACCTCTAGCATGAGGTAAATCACCTTTTTGTGAATAAGCCTACATTTTCCAAATATACAGAAGCATATGAGATTTACCGGAGGATGATGAAAATCAAACTTCTAGATGAAGAAACACAGGGAAAATGGTACGATTTACTAGAAGGGTGAAAGGCACAAACATGGTAAAAGGAGCAGACAACATGAAAGAAAAGCAGATGAAAGAAGAAGTCAAGTAACAAAAATCAAATAAAAATGGACAACTCTCAGTAGGGTAAACAGGTTTCACTATCTTTTTGCATAAAGATATTTATTTTCCTTAAATAAATCCTAGTTAGTTGACAAGATATTTTTGTAAAAGTTTGTATAAATACTTCATCATTCGAAGTATCTAGTGTGGATTTCTGAATATTTCTGTAGCTGACTAATCTATTACCTAAGGGTTATTGTACCAACTTCTAGTTGATAGAAAAAACAAGTTATAAAGAAACTTATTTATAGGATTCATGTGTTGAGCTATCTTAGTGAAGTATAAATTTCAATTGTTCATGTTTTCTTTCTAAGTATTCCATAAAATTTCATGTGTTCTAAATTTGAATGTTATAACAAGAGTTTTACTGCAAAATTTGCTTAAACATTACACTTTGCTTTTAACTGTTATACATCTCTATGTTTTCTTCTGATATCTAGTTTAGAGAATTCTTAATTGCCCTTATATCTCAATTGATTTTCTTCATCCTTCTTCAGTATCGGGTTTAAGGAATTCTTAATTTCTCCTTGATCCCAACTTAAAAAAAATAATTTCATCATTCAACCATGAGATCTGATATTGCTCACCTATCTTGCCCTGTAACACTTTCTTTATAGTTTGTTGTTGTTCTGTTTTCAAAGTCATATTGACTTCATGGCCTAATGGAAATGGAAAATCACCTATTCATCTAGTTCATTAATTCCACCAACTAATCAAAACCAATCCAATTAAACATACATAAATAGCATAAAACCCATAAAAAAAAAAAAGTTAAATCAAATAGAGAGAGCCCTCTTTGAGTTTAGGAAGGTTAGATCCTAAGCTCTAAAGTAGGTTTGTAGTTACCTCTGATATTTCCTTTCAATGCATTGAACAACCCCTGGAAATTTCGGAGTGATAACAACTGAAAAAGTTGGAGACCTTCTCTCCCTCAACATTAGAGCAAAGTTGGAGTTAAATGCAACAACATATGTTTCTTATGTAATTGGTTTTGAGGGCTTAATACATACAATGATTTTATTATAGATCTTATTAAACCTCTTAGTAAATTCAAGCATTGGCTCCCCACTCTTTTTATTAAAGGCTCCAAACTCTGTTAGCTAAAAAAAGTGATATGATTTTTCACCCCATTGTCTCATGAAAATTACTTCAAGAGCTTGCCATGAGGCAATTGAATTAGCTAGTAGTTATTTGAACCATTTCATTACACCTTCTTCCAAATAATAAACAAAGATACTCATATTATCAACAAATATTCTTCTTCTTCTATATTAATATCATCAAAAAAATTATGTAAGGAAGACATATGATCTTCAACCATGAGACTTGATTCTCCATTAAACCTAGGTAGATGCTTGAGATAATATTCAAGAAAATCATGTAGATTTGTAGACAACTAAATAGGGGCATATCTGGTATATACTAAGGCATATACGTTTGGGGGATTTACAACATCATCCATCAAGTATTTCAAAATAGCTTGTTGGGATTCAAGAGAAAGAGGATTTAGGTAGGATTTTACATATGCTTCCTTATAGGAAAGTAGAATAGGAGAATCCTAAGAAATAAGAGAAATGGTATTTTTGTGTCATGTTAAATAATAATTGGCTTGATTAAAGTGGAAGATATTGGTAACTTTTATTCAAATTCAATATCTTTAAGGGAAACATAAGCTTGTGAAGAAGTATCTGCTTTATTTTCCTTTAAATTCCTTTGCGAGACAAGTTTTTTCGATTCGATAATAATGGAACTTCTTTAAGATGCCAATTACTTTATGCATGCTTCTTTCAATATTCCGGGATGAGTAATGTGGAGTTCACCATGCGAATGATTTTAACCAACATTTGTCTTGTTCACCAATGAGAAGAGGTATATATCATTCTACCCAAGGAAAAATATCTTCGTATATTCGATCCTTAGAAATTGAACCAATTTGATGTTGTTACTTGGGATGTTCTTGGCTATAGAACTATGCCAAGGCACAAATTCATTTAGATAATCAACATAATCAGATTTTATATTGGTTCCTCAACTATTTTATGGACAATAACTATAATATCAATCTTTAGGCAATTATCCCACATGATAAACAATAATCAGGTAAAGATGGAGGCTAAGAAGAATATATTGAAACATAAACTAGAAGTTTAAGAATATTAAATTAAACCAAACCCTGCATTTTTGGAAATTGTACTAAGCATAAAAATTTAATAGAAACATAACATGCTTAATTTCTACATAGGAAATTTTCTCCAATAACTCTATGAGAAAGGAAGTATGTTGGACACATATTGAATCCTATTGGACACAGACTGAATCATTCATAGACAATTTATTTTTCAGAACATTAATCTAGACAATGAAAGGGGAGGTAGTACCCAATAATCACTATTTAGATTTGTTCATACAAAGAAACAAGTATGAAGAATATTTTTTTATTAACAATAGAAATACTTACAAACTTGTAACATAAATTGCCACTATCAGGAAAGTAAATCTAATAAAACGATTAAAATATCTTATCCATATTACAATGCTTTTGAAAAACTCAAATTCTCGATCCCTTAGTATCGATTTCTTTCTTATTTTTATACAAAAATGAATCTTAACAACAATCTTTTACAAGAAGCAACTTTTTAAAACTAAATTACAAAAATAAACTTTAGTTGGATAAATAAGTTGAATGGTTGCCAACTATTGAGTGCAGTACACTTCCATTCTCTAGTTGTTGGATAAGTCTTCATAAGGTAACATGAGTAAGGAAATTCCAATATTTATCCACATGGTAATTGAATGTGGAAATTTTTATATATGCAATGTCTACCTTTGTATACATATCATAGGTTGGCATTGTTGAAAACAAGTTTTTGATTTGCCATAATATGCAAAAATCATTAATTAATTTATCCACCACTATTTGACCTCAACTTTTTTTCATGTCTGAGAACTTATCAACTTTATTCCTTTCTTTTAGTAGCAATTATTTGTAAGTTTCTAGTGAAATCAAATTACCTTTCTCACCCAGTAGGTAGGTAAACTCATTTCTACTAGATTGTTGAACTTGTTCATAAACTTATCTACATTCCTTTCTATTGCATTGTATTTATTTTGTGCTTTTTGAGTCAAATTCTTCTTATTCATATGTTTCCATAATCAATGAGGTTCTATTGGTGACTCCTAACGGATTTAATTCTTCCTATGTCTTAGAATTAAGAAGTTTTATGATTTATCATTTTATTACCCATTTGAGGTTTATTATCTAATTCATTCCATATTTCTTGGGTTATTTTTTGTGTCTAGTATGCCAATTCATACTAATCACCAATTAGCTTGAAGGAATTCCAAAGTTTGGTTTTCTCTTCTATTTTATGATCCCACATAATATGTTTTAATCCAATAAGATACATTTTCCCTCTCAATCTGTTTTACAACTACACTAATCACATTGTAGCTTGGATTTGAGCTCATAGTAAGCTATAACCGAGTGCCATCTTTCTCAATAATCTTCTCTTTTAAAATATGTAATTCCTCATTTTTTACAGTAATGTTTCTTTTCAATTTTTCCACTTCAACCTCCATTAAACTTAAATTGGAAAGGTCTTCTGCTAACTCTTTTGATGGATTAATTGATGTTGTTGGTGTTGCTGATGCAGATGGTGTTGATGGAGAAATTTTACATGTCGAAATAAGTAACTAGGTTTGGTCTTCATCACGACATATATAATCATGATTCTATGTATTTGATGTAATGAGAAAAATAAATTTATTATTTCTATTCTTGAGGCATGGATTTCATGCTCAAGGGAAATTTATTTTCAGGTCAAGAACCCATTTAGTGCTTCTAGGGCTTTCCATTGAGTCTACTAGTCAATTGAGTCATTGTGATGTATGAAAGACCCTTTTGGGTATGTTACATATTGTAAAGAAAAATTATTTGAGTCAAAAGAAAGTCAAAAGACCCTCGAAGACCTCGTCATGATGCAAATATCAAGTCGGCCTACATGAAGGGACAAGTTGTCCTAAAGATAGCAATACATACCCCTCAAAATCCTATAAATAAGAAGGAACTCGACCTCATTCAGATACACTTTCAATAAAGTTTTATATCCTCAAGAAAGTAGTTGGAAAAGGAAAAAAAGAAGAAAAATACAATCTCAAAGTTTTGGGCCTCTCTCTCTCTCTTTCATGCTAGGGTTTCTACAATTGATAGGAAAATTGAAGTGCTGGAAAGTTGTTGTGAAAATCAAACTGTTGGAAAAGATGTTGGGAAAGTCGAAGTGCTAGGAAGAAACTGTTGGGTTGAAGTTCCATATGAATTTGGTGGACAATTCGAAGTTGCAGAAGAATTTGCTTGGCGGGTCGAAGTTGTAGAAGGATCTTCTAGGTAGGATGAAGTTCTAGAAGAATCTACTGGGCAGGTTGAATTTGTGGAAGAACTTGCTAGGGAGGATGAAGTTCCAAAATAATTTGCTGGGCAAGTCGAAGTTGTAGCAGAATTTGTTGGGTAGGTCGAAGTTGCAGAAGGATTTGTTGGGAATGTCGAAGTTGCAAAATAATTTGCTTGGTAGGTTGAAGTTATAGAAGAATCTGTAGGGCAGGTCGAAGTTGTAGAAGAATCTACTAAGAGGTGGAAATTGCAGAAGTTGTTTGAAGGAAATCTTGTTAAGGAATAAATGTTTGACTTGGTCTTGGAGTGTCTTAGTCAAGGGTCATAGGACTTGGAATTCGTCAATTGAAAATTCTATAAGAATAGAAGAATTCTTGTAGGTTTTCCTCTCGGTTGGAGAGGTTTTGGCCCTGACTGGTCACTTATATCTTGTGTCCTTTGTACCATTGTTATTTATGGTTTGGTAGTTATTTGATGAATAGAATACTAATAATAATCAAGTGAAGGAAGAATATCATCAAGTTAAGTAAAAATACATCACAAGAAATTATCAAAGAAGAGAAATCACCTAATATAGTGGCCCCTAAATTTCTCAACAAGGTATTAGAGCTAAGGTGAAAAGACAAGGAAAGGAAACTTAAAAAAGGAAAATTAAGGGTAGAATCACATGAAGATAATTTAGGAAACATCAAGAACATATAATCATCAATAAGGGATTCATAAGGACTGGAAAAACTAAGGATGATTAAGAAGGACTACACAAGGATCACACCATCTAGAAGCAACAACAATAAGAAAGGTTATATACTTGAAGCAATATTGAAAATATCACATCATCATTGCAAAGAAAATATCCACAAAACCCTACCTCCACTTAAACTCATTGAAGCATGTTTAAGTCTATACATCCAAGGGAAGCAAGAAGAAGCGTAGTCATCGTCATCATCAAGGAATGAAGATGATCTCCCTCTCTTTGAAGGATCACTCTCTAAGGAAGGAATCTTCATCAAGAAGACATATTCTATTATCAAAATCATCATCAAAATCAAGAAGGCATCAAGTTGAAGATATTTTCATCAAGGAGAATCTTCACTTGAAAATTGAGTACCTCTATATTTATGAATGAACCTACCATCAAAATGACTTCATTTTGTAAAGAAACCAATAAATTGGCTGGGACATCAAAATTTATTGCATGGAATAATAGGATAGACTTGATCCTCATAGAAAATTAAGTCATTGAACATGTTAAGGTATCAATCACTAAACCTCCAAAAGATGAAGCTAAAGCTCTTGTAAAGTATATGAAAGGGGAAGTAAGGGATCAAAGGATTCTCATTGAATCCATCAACTGTCCCCTCATACATTATGTATCAAAGTTGGAGACATCAAAAGAAATATATGACAATTTAATAGAATTGATATTTGTAAGTATTGTAGGAGAAGTGATATCTTTGAGGAACAAACTATATGAAATGAAGAACTCAAAGAAATATGGGAAAATAAGAGACCAACTAAAAGAGTTGGGACAAATAATGTCCAATAAATAAATGACCACCATAGTGCTCAATGCACTTCTAAAGGAATGGGTCAAATTCACATCTAGCATCTTTGGAAGGAAGGAAGCGACCCCATCCAATGAACGTTGGTCATTATGTAAAATTGAAGAAACCAGGTTGAAAACAAAGAGTGATGTGGGACCAGGTGAGCAAGTTCAAGCATTTGTTGCCATGGCTAAGATAAAGGGAAAGTTTGGGAAATATGGTTCTCATAAAAACAAGAAGAATGTGTTAAAAGTCTAATGCTATGGATGTTAGGAATATGGGAACTACAAGAGAGATTATCTGAAGTTCAAGAAGGACAACAAGAGGAAAGAAATAAATGAAGCTCATGTCACCAAAGAAGTGGAATAAATTGATGAGAAGAAATCTAAAGGGATAGATATTCACTACTAGGGTTTATATCAAGGAGAAGTAGGAAGTGAAAATATCTACACCATGGAAGTCAAGATGAGAAGTATTATGACAAGATGCATATTAGTAGAAGATATGATCATACTATAAGCATACTATTAAAGAAAGAGATCATGACATCATTAGAGAAGCTTGAAAAAATAGCTGAAGTAGAACTATAGCTGAAGTAGAAGTCTACATGAATGTATATATCATCACATAAATGAAGTAGCTTGTGGTAACCTCATTGAAAGCATGTATAGTGCATATGTTTGAAAGAAAGTCATCTAGCATGATAGAAGGAATTCATCATACATCATCATCATGTGAAATGAGCTTCTGCTAGTTGAGGATAATCTAGGTCCTATGTTGGAATCTTCATTATAAGGTTCACCTCTACTTGAAAGAAGCATGTGTCTCGTCGATAATTCCACTTTGTATAGGATACATTGTTTACAAGGATGATGGTATGGTGACAAAGAAGTGCATCAGGTCAAGTTGATTGAAGTACATTCAATCAAGAAAAGGAAGTTGTCAAAGGAAATCTAGATGACAAAAAGGAGAAAAGAGGTATGTATATATTTAATAGATTAAGCCATGTCATCATATGGTTGCTGACAACATGTGTAAATGCTCCACCTTGTGAGCATGATCAAGGATCTCTTCCCTTGAAAAATGGATGAATGTGAGGTTCACATATTGATAAGATGAAATCAACATAATATGTCCTCATATCGAATATGAGGTGTTTGACAATCATGATGAAGGAACTTTGTCAAGAAGTTCCCGAGGAAGCAATATGTGGAGGAAGGAAGAAGAGATCATAAAAAGTTGCAACTATGAGAAGGAAATACACATCCAATGACTAAAAGAGTTAGACATGACATCCCCATAAAAGGTATGAATACCTTGATAAGGTCTATAAAATAAATAAGACCCTTGACACATGAAGTCTTGGAGATGTGTTTATGAATGTGCAAGATGTTGTAGGAAAGTAAGATGTCATGATAAAAGGACATCACAAAAGGTAACTTTGTTATTATGTTCATTTTTTAGAACAATGTTTGGATGGGTTGATACATGGATACTAGAAGGAAAGTTGTATATGCCACCTACAACTAGCACTCATGTGGTTGGATGAAAGATCTTGGAGGAAACATGATTTGAAAAATTTAGCTGTATGAAGAAAATATAGATGGGAACTAGAGGATCACTTTCCGACGGAGAGAAGAATGACATGACCGACGTGGCTTGTGAAGGAAAGTGATGAATGACTGATTCCCTACAAAATATGAAGGATCCATAATGTTGAATATGAACTTCATAACATCGAAAGAAGGATCCCCACAAGCAGTCGATAGTCCCATGATCTCTACCTAGAGCAAGAAGGTTGTTGGAAGCAAGTCCTTGGTTAAGGGTGAGCTTGGACAAGTCCATGAATAGGAGGGAGATTGGGTACATTCCTATTATAGGAATGGGTACATTGCTTTATAGGAATGGGCATATCCTCCCTAGTTGAGAGGCATAGATAGACACATCATTCTTTTCATCACTTTGGGAAGAAATAATGGAGGATTGATTAAGCATTTGGCATCCAATACTCTTTGAGGATGACATAGGGCATCCAAAATAAGAGTAGTTGAAGAGGACCAATATTATTTGAGGACTAGGAATCCAAGATAAGAATAGTCCTGGAAGGATATACTCTGTGAACACCTAGGTGGAGTATGTACCTTGAGAGACAATGATGTTGGTGTTCTATAAGTCATTGGTCTCACTAACAATGTGCTCTGATCTTGTGGAGAGATTAGAGTTTTTAGTTAAGGCCTTTATATGTGATAATGCTGGATGATATGATGCTAAACATTTGGGTTACCAATCTAACCCTTCTTATGAGAATTATTCAGATTGAGAATTTCCAAGTACCTTGTATGGATTATGAATACCTCCCTAGTTAAGACAAAGTGTTGAAATATGTAGCTAGGTTTAGTCTTCATAATGACATATGTAATCATGATTTTATGTATTTGATGTAATGAGAAAAATAATTTTATTATTGTTATTCTTGAGGCACGGTCTTCATGCTCAAGGGAAATTTATTTTTAGGTCATGCACCCATTGAGTGATTCTAGAGATTTACATTGAGTCTACAAGTCAATTAAATCATTGTGATGTATGAAATCCCCTTTTGGGCATGTTACATATTGTAAATAAAGTTTATTTGAGTCAAAATAAAGTCAAAATACCCTCCAAGACCTCATCATGGTGCAAAGATAAAGCCGGCCTAGATGAAGGGACAAGTTGGACTAAATATAACAATTTGTACCCCTCAAAAGCTTATAAATAAGAAGTAACTCAACCTAATTTGGAAACACTCTCAAGGAGGTTCGATATCCTCAAGAAAGTAACTAGAAAAACATGAAAAAGATGAAGAAAAGCAAGATCAAAGTTTTGGGCCTTTCTCTCTCTCTCGTACTAAGGTTTCTACAGTTGCTAGGAGAACTGAAGTGTTGGAAATTTGTTGGGAAAATAAAAGTGCTGGAAAAGATATTGGGCAAGTCCAAGTGTTTTTGGGCAAGTCAAAGTGTTGTTGGGCAAGTCAAAGTGCTAGGAAGAACCTGTTGGGTTGAAGTTGCAGAATAATTTGTTGGGTAGGTCGAAGTTATAGAAGAATTTGCGAGGAAGGTTGAAGTTGCAGAAGAATTTGCTGGCAGGTCAAAGTTCTAGAATAATTTTTTGGGCATGTTGAAGCTGCAGAAGAATTTTTTGGGCACTTTAAAGTTGTAAAAGAGTTTTTTGGTCCGGTCGAAGTTGGTGATGAATTTGCTGGGTAGGTTGAAGTTGCAAAAGAATCTATTGGGAGGTAAAAATTGCAGAAGTTGTTGGAAGGAAAGCTCGTTAAGGAAGAAAGGTTTTACTTGGTTTTGGAGGGTCTTTATCAAAGGTCATAGATATTGGAATTCGTTAATTGAAGATTCTATAATAAGAGAATATTTCTTGTGGGTTTTCCTCTCAGTTGAAGTGGTTTTGGCCCTGGTTGATTGGAACACATAGAACATTGCATAAATATAAACACAGAAAACACATAAAACCAGAGAGACACAGATATACATGGTTCACCCAGTTTGTGCTATGTCCACCCCGAACAGCCAGTCCTTCCTTTCTATTATCCAACAAAATGAAGAGACACAACCTACAATAGATCCACTTTAATATCCTTTGCTTTCTCTCACAGTGTCACCTCTCTATTTCTCGCTCGGAGAATACACATCTATTACACAACCTCAATACAATGCCCTCATACAAAGAGATGGGTTGCCTTCTGGGGAAAAAACCCTAAACTAAACATAAGTTCTACCATCAGATCATCCGCCTAATGAATGGCCTAGATTGACTAGAAATTACTATACTTTTACAAGACAATTTTACATCTATTTTTAGCTTTGGGGGCGCTGCCCCTAAAACCCCCACTGGGGGACTGCTGGCCTCCAGAGCCCCCAGCTAGGGGGGGGATCACCCCCCCCCCCTGAACCCCCGCGGGGGGGGGGGGGGGAATTCCCCCCGCACCCCCTCGCATGGAGGGGTGTACAAACTTCCTGGGGTATACATACGGCTGAAACAAAGACCTCTAAAGAATCATGCTCCACACCCAACAATCTCCCACTTGGAGAATGATTGTAGCAAATCCACCACTGCTTCATTTGTTGGACAATGACTCCTCTTTGGACCTGGCTATTTCTCATCTTCATCGTCATCCTTGAAGACTAATTGAAATTGAGCATATTCTCAGTTTCTCCTTGGTTATGACTTTTGTTAGCATATCTGCAGGATTCTAGCTAGTGTGTATCGGTTCCAGCTTCAACTCTCCATCTTCCAACACTAATCGTATGAAATGGTACTTGAGATGTATGTGTTTAGTCTTGGAATGAAATGCTAAGTTCTTTGCAAGATGAATGGCACTTTGGCTATCACTGTATAATGTGCCCATATCATGCTCCTTACCCAGTTCACCCATAAACCTTTGTAACCAAATCATTTCTTTACTAGCTTTTGTAGCAACAACATACTCTACTTCTGTTGTTGAAAGAGCAACAACACTTTGGATTTTTGAAACCCAATTGAGAGTTGTTCCACCTACAGTAAATACATATCTTGTAGTGCTCCTCCTGTTATCTTTGTCACCTTCCATATCTACATCAACATATCCCTGTAGAGAAATGTTTGAACCACCAAAGCATAATGCTTGATTTGTGGTACCTTTCAAATATCTAAGAATCCATTTCACTACCATCCAATGTTCCTTTCCTGGATTGTTCATGTACCTGCTTACAACTTCCACTCCATGTGTAATATCAGGCGTTATGCAGACCATTGCATACATTAAGCTTCCAATTGCTGATGCATATGGAACTTTAGACACATAATCCATGTCTTCTTGGGTCTTTGGGCACATTTCCTTACTAAGTTTGAAATGGCTAGCAAAAGGTGTACTAACTGGTTTTTCATTGTGCATATTAAATCTTTTCAACACCTTTTTTATGTACTCATTCCGAGACAATGTTAATTTGCGATTTTTCCTAAAGTTATTCTCATACCAAGGATTTGTTTTGCAGCTCCCAAATCCTTCGTTGCAAATGAATTTGCCAATTTTCTTTTGAGCACATTTATTGCCTCCATGTTAAACCCTGCAACAAGCATGTTACTACATACAATAACAATATAATACAACTGCCATCATTTTTCTTTCTCAGATAAACATAATGATCAGAGTGACATCTAGTATAACCTTGTTTAGACATAAACTTGTCAAATTTTAGACACCACTGCCTTGGAGCCTGTTTTAAGCCATACAAATTCTTTTTCAACCTGTACACTAGTTTCTCCTTTCCTTTTCCCTCATATCCTTGTGGCTGCTGCATATATATTTCTTCCTCCAAATCCCCATGGAGAAAGGTTGTCTTTACATCTAACCGCTCAAGATGCAAATCTTGAACTGCTACTAGACTTAAAATAGTTCTAATTGAAGTCATTTTAACAATAGGAGAAAATATTTCATCAAAATCAATACCTTTCTTTTGTGCAAACGCCTTCACCACAAGTCTAGCTTTGTACCTTTGTCTTCCTCCATCTTCTTCCTTCAACCTGTAAACCCATTTATTCTTCAATGTAGTTTTTCCTGCAGGAAACCTAACTAAGTCCCAAGTCTGGTTATGCATTAAGGAGTCCATCTCTTCTTCCATGGCTACCTCCCACTTCTTCTTGCTTTCAACCTGCATTGCTTCTTCATAACCTTTTGGTTCACCAGAATCAGTCAACAATAAATAATATAATGAAGGAGAGTATCGTTCAACGGGTATACTTATCCTAGTAGATCTTATAACACCACTTTCAGGTGTTTGGGGTTCCTGTTGTTGTTGTGGTGGTTGTTGTTGTTGTGGTTATTGATTATTATTATTTTTAGGCACCTTTACTTTTTCAGTGATCTCATCAAGAATTGCGTATTCCTTGTTTTCTTTTTCCTGTTTCTTTTCCTACAACTGATTCTTATACAAGACCTTTTCATTGAATATTACATCTTTGCTCCTAATGATTTTGTGATTTTCATAATCATATAAGCGATAACCAAAATCATTAACACCATATCCAATAAAGGTACATTTCTTTGACTTTGCCTCAAGCTTTGTTCTATTTTCTTTATTAATATGGACAAAGGCCTCATAGCCAAAAGGCTTTAAAAAAATAGTAGTTTACCTGTTTACCTGTCCATGCTTCCTCTGGAACACCACCATCCAAGGAACTTGAAGGCCCTTTGTTTATTAGATAAACAGTAGTATCTACAACATCTGCCCAAAATTGTAAAGGAAATCCTGCATGCAATCTCATGCACCTTGCATGCTCCATGATTGTTCTATTCATCCTTTTTAACACACCATTTTCTTGTGGTGTTCTTGGAAATGTCTTCTCTCTGTGAACTCCATGCTCTAAACAATACCTATCAAAATCTTTGCGGCAATATTCACCTCCATTTTCTGATCTGAGAAACTTCAATTTCTTTCCTGTCTCAATCTCAACCAAATATTTCCATTTCTTAAAAGTATCAAATACATCAAATTTATTCTTAATACAATAAATCCAAGTTTTTCTGGTTGCATCATCATTAAAAGTAACATAATAACGAGAGCCACCGAGAGATGATACCTGAGTAGGTCCCCATACATATGTATGCACAAGCTCTAATTTTTCGCTCTCCTTTTCTTTCTCAACTCTGAGAAATATGACTCTCTTCGATTTTCCATAAATGCAATTCTCACAAAAGTCTAAATCAACATTCTTCAAACTCGACAACAAATTCCTTGAGTGAAGAATCTTCATCCCCTTTTCACTCATGTGTCCAAGCCTATGATGCCATAATGTTGCATCTGCTCCTTTGGAAGTTAAAGCATTAACAGAGTTAGAAATACCATTGCATAAATACAATGTACCAACCTTTTTTCTTTTTTCTATTACCATGGCTCCTTTGGTGACCTTCCAAGCTTTATTTGTGAAAGTTGTCACACAATCTTCACCATCTAACTGCCCTATTGAAATCAGATTTTTCTTTAGATCTGGAACATGCCTTACCTCCTTTAGTAGCCATTGGTTTCCATTCTGTTGTTTTACAAGAACCTTACTCATTCCAACAATTTTAAAGGGTTTATCATCACCCAAACGGACTTGTCCAAAATCTCCTTGAACATAGTCATGAAAATATTTCTTATCAGGTGTGGCATGGGATGAGGCCCCTGAATCTAACACCAAGAATTAGTAATATTTTTGAAATAAAGAATCAAAGCATCTTGTATCACCTCACCTGTCACATTTGCTTCATGATTGTTTTCTTGTTGTGCATCTCCATCTTTTCCCTTCTGAGATTTACAGTCTTTCTTTAGGTGTCCTTTCTTTCCGTATTTCTGGCACATTATCCCTGATCTGGACTTGGATCTGCTTTTCCTTAATTTACTGTGACATCCTGAGCTCTTTTCTTTTTCCATTTTTTTCTGCTAGGCTCTACAGTCAAAGCATTACCTGATGTCTCTCTGGAGCTTCTCCATTGCATTTCCTCGTGAAGGATAGCGCCGACAACATCATCAAACTTGAAAGTACTAGATCCAGAAACAGACTTACTAATGGCCATTACTAAACCATTCCAACTTTCTGGCAATGAGCACAAGAATAACAAAGCTCTAACTTCATCATCAAAGTTTACCCCTACAGAAATTAACTGACTTGTAACATTATTAAACCATTTAAATGGTCTACAATAGATCCAGCTTCTGACATCTTCATATTAAATAACCGTTTCATAAGAATTACCTTGTTTGGCACCGAGCGTTTTTCATATAGTTTCGCCAACGCCTTAATCAAACCCTCTGTCGTTGTTTCCTTCAAAATGTTGAAGGCGATCGATGCTGCGAGGCACAACCGTACTGTTCCGAGTGCCTTTCTATCGAGAAGGTTCCATTCTTCATCTGTCATACCCATTGGCATCTTTGCTTTTCCACCCAATGGTAGGTACAGATCTTTCTGATACAGATAATGTTCCATATGCATCTTCCACAGCGAAAAGTTTTGGTCATTCAATTTCTCGACCCTAAACTTACCATCTTCTGCCATTTCTCCCACTCGAACGAGGAACCCTTCTTTCCTGCGAGTTTATCAGCCAAATAGACCTTCGGCTCTGATACTAGTTGTTAGAAAATTATATGTTTATGTAATATGTGTTCCATTGCTCTAATTTTCTAACAGAAGAAAATGCTAGGTTGAAGTTGCAGAAGAATTTGTTGGCTAGGTCGAAGTTGTAGAAGAATTTCCTAGGAAGGTCGAGGTTGCAGAAGAATTTGCTGGCAATTCGAAGTTCTAAAATAATTTGTTGGGCATGTTGAAGTTGCAGAAGAAATTTTTGGACACTTTAAAGCTGTAAAAGAGTTTGTTGGTCCGGTCGAAGTTGGTGATGAATTTGTTGGGTAGGTCAAAGTTGCAAAAGAATCTATTGGGAGGTCAAAATTGCAGAAGTTGTTGGAAGGAAAGCTTGTTAAGGAAGAAAGGTTTTACTTAGTCTTGGAGGGTATTTATCAAAGGTCATAGGTATTGGAATTCGTTAATTGAATATTCTATAATAAGAGAATATTTCTTGTGGGTTTTCCTCTCAGTTGAAGTGGTTTTGTCCCTGGTTGATCGCCTATATATTTTGTTCTTTGTCTCATTATTCTTTAGGGCTTGGTAGTTGTTTGATGAAGAAAATAATAATAATAACCAAGTGAAAGAATAATATAATTAATTTAAGTAAAAATACATCACAATAATTATCAAAGAAGAAAAATCACCTAATCTAGCTGCCCCTAGATTTATCAACATGACACACATGCTTTGTCCTTTCTTTAGTTAATGCTTCAACCTATTGTTCAATATTTTCAATCTATTTATTTAATTGAATTATATGGTTTAACAATACATTTTTCTCTTATTGGATTGTAAACAATTCTAGAGTTTTTATATGTTATATATTTAGAACTTTAAACCTTTTCTTTAATGCAAGGATATCAATATCCTTAGATTTGACCTGTGCATGAATATATTTGACATCATTGGGATTTTATCCCAAAATTATTATCCATTGCTCTAATTCATCTATCCTAATCCATTTGACCCTTGTAGGAATTTTTCCTACCTTACGTGATTGTCCATTTTAGATACCACACTTTGTACTTTAGAAGAATTCAATTAGGATTTTATTAAATATTTGAAAACTGTGTATTTGATTTCCTGTGTAATTCCATTTTGTTAACCTGTTGTACTATTGAACAACCCCCATTTTAATATATTATGAATCTCCTATGAAATTTATTATATTAAAACAGGGACTCTTTAGTTTTATAAAATCAACATAAAAAAAATTGTAAATAAGGAACTATAACCAAATTTTAATATTTATGCTTTTTAGTTGATTGTAATTGTAGGAAAGGCTGCTGGTCTTGGAATTCAACGAAGAAATTGGAATCTATGAATTTAATTCGGAGCAGAGAAAGTCATGATTGACTCTTGAGTGAAATCGATGTTAAACATCGATTTCTTATGTCGGAATGTACTGCTTTAGCGCTGAAAGATTTAAGATCAAATGCTGGCATTTGAGACTGTAGTTCCATAGCAACTACAGAGGGAGAATTGGTATTACAAAGAACATGTGTTATTGGTGGATAAACAGGTATGTAATTTGGATTCTATTGTTAGATTTGAGCTTGGTAAAGGGTGCATATATAAGTTGTAACTCTAAGTCCAAACAGTTTATGAAATTGGTAAATGGAGATGAATGTGTAAAAGCGTTGGTTGACTAACAAATTGTTAAAGTTTAAGAGGCGCATTTGACTTTTGAGAAATCCGATTTTAAAAGGTGCATGTGTAAGATTTGAGTTTGTAATTGAATGAAAATGTGTAAACATGGATTGTAGTTATACTTTTGCACAAAGTTTTATGATGAAGATTTGAGTTTGGACTTCATAGAAGAACCTTGTATGAGTTTCAAAGCCAATAGAGAAATTGTGAAGACATGTTATTAATGAATATGGGTTTTGAGAACATATCGCATTGCATTGGTAAAGTGTGAATTTGACAGTAATTAATGTTTTTGATTTGGGAAAAACTGAAATGCATTCTTATATGCAAGAAATGCCAAAGATCTTGGGTATTGCAGGCCCTGCTTGGGTCACTTCTGATACTAAATTCAAGCTTGTGAGCTGAAAGAAAACCAACCTACATCTAGTAATAGAGTAGCAAAAGACAATTGAGATAGAAAAATATATTATTATCAGGGGTGATTCACCCTCAACACATATAGAAGAAACACCTCTTCCATCATCTTCCAGTGCACAAATCATTCAAAATCAGAATAATGCAGAAGTTTCATCATCTAGCAAACCAGTTGAGAAAGAGAAAGATATCATGGATAAGTACAAAGAAATTAAAATCAGAAATCAAGCATTAAAGGTTGCTATATGTACATAATACTAGAACCAAACTCCCAGTGATCAAAGTAGGTCTTTCAACTTTTGACCTCAAAACAAGGAAAATACAGATGACCTTCCTATAACCAGAGGTAAAGGCTCCAAGAACTTCAGAATATTATAAGAAAACAACCTTTGAAATTCATGCCAAGGATGTGCATCCATTTTACCAAATTGAATTTCATAAATAGGAAAAAGAGATGTTATATTCAACCATGACACATAAAGCTCTAAGTGTCCAAAAATTGAAGAATTCTCTTGAAAATGTATAGTCATAATTAAAACTGGAAAGGGCCTCACCACAAGCAAAAGAAAACATGATTAAGTCACTGAAGATTTGGTAATTGAGATTGGCTATAATCCAACTGACATCAAGGTAGCAAAAGAACTTAAAAAATAAAAATGCAGAGGAAGCCAGAGGAAAGAAACCAGAAACTTGGAAAGAACTTGGAAAGAAACCAGAGGAAGCCTCCCAAATAATCAAATTCCTAAATTCTAAAAACAAGTATGAATTAGAAGATCTCAGGATCACTGACAGAACATAGACTATACTAGAAGTGAAGAAAGTAATTTCCAAAATAAATCTAATGATAGAGCTTGAGGAGAAATGTAAAAACATGAAACCTACAGTGAACAGGTTTTTTGACAAGTTTGATGTATTGAGACATAAGGGTCTGCCTAATTCTTTAGTAATCAATGATAAACTAATAAGGCATGAAGACTATGATAAAAATATGAGGGAAGCAGCCAAAGAGACTTCCAACATTTCATCCATGAAAGGTGTACCCACAGGCAAAGTGATCCTCCAGACTTTAGGAAACTTCTTTTACCTCTAGCATGAGGTAAATCACCTTTTTGTGAATAAGCCTACATTTTCCAAATATACAGAAGCATGTGAGATTTACTGGAGGATGATGAAAATCAAACTTCTAGATGAAGAAACACAGGG
Organism: Pinus taeda; assembly: GCA_000404065.3. NCBI lineage: Eukaryota > Viridiplantae > Streptophyta > Pinopsida > Pinales > Pinaceae > Pinus > Pinus taeda. The sequence goes on along the minus strand of APFE031729877.1, from coordinate 165,367 downwards.
AAAATGGTACGATTTACTAGAAGGGTGAATGTTGGGTCCCTATAATACTAGTGATTACCCCATTACTATTGTAGTTATACCCCTTATTTATATTGTTGTGCCCCTATTACCCACATATTGTTATTTCTGTGCCCCATAGAATCCTTCTATTATTATTTTTGTGGCTTTATATTATTATTGTTAGGTCGACTGGATTATATTGTGACTCCTTAGACTCCTATATATAGAAAGGAGGTTTTGTCATTTGAATCATCCAAGAATTGTTCATTTATGTAATGTAAAGGAGGTTTCCCCCTCGAAGAAGCTGAATTATAAGGCGTTGATCTATCTTTTCTATCTTTTCTTGAGCTGGTTTCATAACAGGTTTCCACCTTATATCTTGTGTTCTTGTGTGGTTGTCTTCTGATCTGTTTTACTATTCCTGGTAACTGTTTATATGATTCTGTTGCATAACTTAATGATCAACATCTGTAAAATAAAGTAAATTATAAATCTCCATAGTATGCGTGAGTTTCCTTATCTATAGTTGTGTATATACGTGGGTTCATCTAACTGAAGTAGCGTATATGTTCTGGGTTTGAAAAAGAAAATAATTGACCAGATAATACTGATTCACCCTCCCTCTCAGTGTTATTTCCAACAAGGAGTGACTAAAGTTTCAAAGAGGAACTTCTTTTTATCATATATATATCGTTTCTTTAGGTTTTGTATATGCTTTTTAAAAAAAATCTATTTTTACTTACTTAATTTTATTGTTCATATATATATTTCCAAGTTTTTATGGTTTAAAAAAAAAAATTGAAAATATGTTTTTCTTATTATTTAATTCTTTATATTTTTATTTTATATTTTTTTAGTTTTTTAATTCTTAATCTTTTATAGGTTTTTTTTTTTTTTTTTTTGGTCTTTTTTGTATATTTATTTTTTTTTTTATTTTTTTTTTATGTTTTCTTAATATATATTTTATTTAAGTTTTGCAATTTTTTAACTTTTTATTTTATTTTTTCATTGTTTTTATTTTTATTTTTTGTTTTCATTATTCTTTTGAAATTTTAATGTTTTTCAGAGTCATGATAAAATCTTTTACACTATTATTTCAAAATGTTCAAAAATTTATCCTAAAAAAATAAAGTGTTATTCCAACATCAACACTTTTCATTTTGAGGGTGTTTTTTGCACAATTTTTGCACATAAAAATTCAACTTTATTGGCATTTTTTTTAAATGTTGAAAATTGACCCTAAAAAAAAACCATCATTCCAGTATCAACATTTTTCATTTTCAGGGTGTTTTTTACACAATTTTTGCACAAAAAAATCGTTTTCACTACCATTTTTAAAACATGTTCAAAATTGACCCTAAAAAAAAACCATCGTTCCAATATACACACTTTTCGTTTTTAGCATTATTTTTCATGTTTTTTCGGGGCTTTTTGGCTAGAGTTCCTATTTTGAGTTTATAGTTCCCATTTCAAAGTTTACATTGTTTATCCAAAGAATATGTCGAATGAGTATACCACAAGAATATACCAAGAATATTCCTTTTGTTGACTGGGCTGTATGGATGCCCAGTCAGTATCCCTGTCAACACCTGCAAAAATTTTCCCTATTTGAGCAAACGATCAGCACATGATATCTTGAGCATATGATATTAGTTTTCCGTGAAATGAGTTGCACCAGAATCAGGATGACGAGATATACATGGTCGTTCATGTTCCAAACCATTCTAACAAATTTTGAGCTCTTGATCAAGATCACATTAGAAATTTCTCTCATTATGGATGATGAGGGTGAAACATGATGACGTTGCATGTAGATTGTTCTTGCACACCTTAGATAATAAGGTCGCTTCATGGTATCATGCCCTTCCCATAACATTTATTTGAACTTGTGATGAGTTTCGAAAGGCCTTTCTTGAAAAAATTTCTGAAGAATAAACACCTGCAATGTTGCTTACATATCTAAGCTCGCTAAAGATGGGGAAGAAGGAAAATTTCAAATACTTAAATCAATATTTTACTATAATCTTAAATAAATTTTTGAATGATGCTCCTCCCCATGATTCTATCACAATTTATTATTATACTAAATCATTGCCCCACGATATTGCTATGTTCTTGAAGAGAGAAGTGAAAGCTACACTTGTGGAGAGCTTTGCAGAAACCTTAGTGGTTGAGAAAGACTTGATTTCCCTAGGAGCTCTCGAACACAAATTAGGAGATGATTCAAAGGTTACTGGTAATAAATCTCAAGCCTCATCTAGTAAATCTAATGACAACGATGCCTTTGATTTTGAAGCCCTGGTAAAATCCCTTAAGAAAATATCTAATGAGGTGTTTGAGTTGAAAAGTAAAACAAGTGAAGGCTCTTTCGACAACAAACCTTTCAATCCCCTTTTTTAAAAAGTAGTAATAAACCGACTAAATTTGCACAAATCTCAAATGTGAACCTCAGTGTGAAGGAACTAGGTATGGAAAATTACTACACATTCCACCAAGCCGCTCACTCATATAAGACATGTCTGTGGTGGGTGAACAAAGTCCTCGATGATTAGATGATTGAAGGAGAAGGAGAGAAAGTGAAGGAGGAAGAAGAAGCCTCACCCCGCAAAGATAATGATGGTTCCTCTGTGATGACATTGGAAGTAGTCAGAGATGGTGAGGTCCAATCACTTGAAGAATCTTCAGTTAGAGAGACTCATCTTGTAAAACTTCCAAAGAATTACAATTTGAGGAATAAAGGACTAGTGGTTGAACCCACCTTGGAGGAAAAGGAGAAGGCATTGTTGAGAAGGATTTTACCTCTGAAAGACCTTGCCCAGACTTCAACATCTAAATCTTCGACTAAGCAGACTTCGAAAGAAAATCAACAAATACTAGAGGTAATGTTAATGCTCATGAAGCTGCTTCTAAGCCTTCTTAGAAAACAACCTCAACTCATTCATCCAAAGATTAAAGTGTATCTTCTAATATTGGTTATAACATTATTGAGGACATGAAAAGCTCTCGAGAAAATATCTCTCTACGAGTTGGCAAAGCTATCTACGCAAAGGGAATTGATTGTAAAGACCTTCACATCCATGTCTTACACTAGCAAATCCATTGTTTCTTCCAAAGCTTATTCCTCTTGTTAGTATAAAGGCTCAGTAAATATTGAAACCATTGCTAATGTTACAAATGTTAATTCAAGATATTCAGTACCTCCTTTCTTGTTGACATTTTATATCTTCAATTACAATGTGCATAATTGTCTTGTTGACTCTAGTGCATCGACCAATGTGATTCCTTTATCGGTTTGCAAGAAATTTAATGTTGAACTGGAGAAGACAAATGCAAAAATCATACAACTTGATAGATCTCAAGTTCGGGATGTGGGAGAGTTGAACAAAGTACTAAACGTATTGTCTTCTAGCCTAAGAGTACACCAATTCATTGATATGGTATTTGTTGATATTCCTGAGTAATATGGGCTTCTACTAAGCAAAGACTAGTCTAGTAAGCTCTAAGGGTATTTCAGCACAGACTAGTCCCATCTATGGCTCCTTTATAAAGGAAAGAACAATCAGACTAGGGTTAATTAGTGAGTCATACTTGAAGCATACGATTACTGAGCTTGAAGCGCCTAATGAACCAATCAACATTGCTCAAGAAGAATTGAGCACATAATTTTTAGAATCTGACGTTGGTTTTTACCAAGCCATGTCATCATCGATAATATACAGTTAGAACTTCTTCCCTAGCTTCCAGTTGGTGGTAATGAAATTTTTGCTATAGATGTAAATAGTTTTAGTTTAGATTATAGTTTTACTAACATATGGACATTATATTATGATGGGTCCAAAATATAGCATGGAGTTGGCGTAGGTTGTATCTTGATAAACCCCCAAAAAAATTAGAATTTCAATGTACTAACAATACTACACAGAATGAGGTGTTGATTCTTGGACTAAAGAAAGCCATTGAAATGAAAGTGGAGTGTCTAATGGTAATTGGTGGCTTGAAGATCATCATGAGATACGTACACAATAATATCCATTGTCTTTTACCACATCTGAATAATTACCAACAAGAGCTATGTCGATTAATCTATGCATTTAAATATTTTGGTGTTAAACTAGTTCCAAGAATTAACAATGTCGTAGCTGATTCGTTAGCTAATGCTATTGCTAGGTTTACGTCGCTTAAGGATGAATTTTCTATTGAAATATTTTATAAGCATGTTGTCTTGGATAACATAACTAATTTACGTGTTTTTAATGATGGTAGGAAGATATTGGGCTTCCCTTCCAGCGTGAATGTTTTCAAAGACATGATTATAGATGAATACGAACAAGATAAGGCCATGCAGGAGGAAACCGATGCACAATAGGATAACCTAATGCCCAAAGGTGTTGTATCACTCAAAAAATTATTTGACTTGTAGAGCCAGTTCTGAAGACCCCCCAACACAAAGACTTAGAGTTCCACAATGATACACGAGCATATCAATCTTGGAATAGAGACAGAGCCCAATTATATCAATCTTAGTTCGTGTTGCTCCCCTGAGGAGAAACAAGATTTCATTGAGTTATTCAAGAGGTAACGATATATTTTTTCTTGGACATACGATGAATTAAAGAAATATGACACTCATGTTATCCAACATGCCATCCTGATAATGGATGGGGTTAAGTACTTTTAGTATACACTAGGAAAAGTGCATCCAATGGTTGAGCCTATCATACAAAAAGATTGAAGAATTTTTTGGATGCATGAAAAATTTTCAAATTTATACATCCCATGTGGGTCTCGAACCTCATTCATGTAAGGAAGAATTATGGAGAGATATGTGTATGCGTCGATTTCTAAAATCTTAACCAAGCTTCAGATAAAGTCATTTACTAGGTACCCTCCATGGAGCAGATCCTTCAAACAATCTCTAGATCTGAGATGTTCTTTACATGATGGATCCTCTAGATATAACTAGGTTTTGGTTTCTAATATGGATCGACTAAAGAACACTTTCATAACAAAATGGGGGACCTTTTCATTTATAAGTATTCCCTTTGGTCTTATAAACCCTAGAGATACTTTTCAAAGGGTCATGGATATTGAGTTTAGAGGGTTGATTAGTCAAAGTGTGGTGGTCTACCTTGATGACATTACATTATTCTCAAAGAAAAGATTGGATCATTTATGTCGTCTGAAGCATATTTTCGAGTGTTATAGAAAATATGGTATATCACTCAACCCTAAGAAGAGCATCTTTGTATAATCTGAGGGTAATCTCTTAGGACATATCATAATAAAGAGTGGTATTATCATGGACCCTGAGTGCATCAAGGCTATCACATAGATCTCATATTCAAATGGAAAGAAGGAAATGAAATCCCTTTTGGGTAAAATTGTGAAGCCATTGTAGGATATCATTCAAAAGGATTCGGTGTACAAAAGGAACCATGAAGATAAGGAGGATTTCACGTAGATAAAGTAAGATAAAGTAGAAGCTTGCTCTTTACAATCCTAATTTTAATAAATATTTCATGCTATATAATTTTGTAGAAAGATGACCAAAGTAATAAACGACTTATATCTTTTATGAGTACGAGTATGAAGGTATTAGAGTTAAATTTTCCCAATCTAGACAAACAAACATATGTTGTGTACAAGGTTGTCAAACACTTTAGGTATTATATTCTGAAAAATCATGTCATATTCTTTGTGCCTCATCATGTAGTAAGATTGTTGTTTGTGCAATAAGAGTTGGGAGAATGTAGATCCAATTGGATGATGTGCTTACAAGAGTATGATATTGAGTTCAAGTCAACTCAAACAATTAAGGAACATGGCTTATGCAAGCTTGCTGCCAAAGCCTTTGATCCTAATGAGAAAAAAAGTTATCTAGGATGGGGGAAAGAGATTGAGATTATATCAAAATGATTTAGTGCCTACACCTAGTGCACCATCATCTTGGTATGATACTCTAAGCAAATATTTAGAACAAGGTACTCTTCCTTCTACCCTATAAGCAAAGTGGAAGAGGGCCATTAGAATAAAATCTTCTTCTTATCAATTGGTCCATAGAGAATTATTTCAAAAGCACCATAACAACATTCTGCTAAAGTGTTTGGAATCTGCTAATTCCGAGAGGGTCTTAAAAGAATTACATGATAGACCAACAAGAGGACATTATGCCAGTGATACAACAACATGTAAGATTAGGAGGGTGGGATATAATTGGCCTAGATTATTCAGGGACTCTCATGCATATGTGTGTAAATGTCCCATCTTTCAAAAGTGTGTTGTAAGAAAATCATAATCAGCCACTCCACTCTAGCCCATTAAGGTTGAAGAGCCTTTTCAATAATGGGACCTGGATGTCATTGGGGAGATCAATTTGTACTCCTAAAAGTAGCATAAAAACATTCTCACATCCATAATTACTTTACGAGTTGGATATAAGTTATGCCGCTTAGACAAGTCAATGATCACTAAGTGATATGTTTTCTCAATCAGAATATTATTGCTATAATTGATGTTCCCACCTAACTTGTCTTTGATAAGCAAACCATTTCTCATCATTAAGTTTGTATGATTTTTCTTTGGTGAATGGAATTTTTTTGAAGCATTCCACTAAATATTATCCTTAAGGCAATGTCCTAGCCAAATCCACCAATAAGAACCTAATATGTATCATTAAGAGTATTGTTCTTACCCAATAGAGAACCTATCATAACGCTCTAACTAATGTTCTCTATGTTGATCGGTTCACTCGTAAATAATCCCTTAACACTTCCCCTTAATTCCTTGTGTGCGGAAAATAAGTCATCCTACCACACAACATGTACCTCCCTACTTTACAACTATCTCAAGAATCTCGTGGCAGGTCATGTCCTATTATGAAAAGTAGGATTGACAACTTGCTAAAACTTGAGGAAGAAAGATAAAAAGATCTATAAAAAAAATTCTCACACCAAAACTAGATCAAGAGATGGTTCGGAAATAAATACGCAGGAAACAAGGAATTTAATGTGGGTGATTTTTTCATGAAATGGGATAAAGCCCATGAAGACAAGGGAAATCACACTAAGTTTTAGGCCTTGTGGGTTCGTCCATATCAAGTTAAGGAAAAACTTGGCTAGCATACTTAGCATCTCCAAACCCTAGATGGGAAGATTGAATCTCTTCTTGTAAATATCCAAGACCTAAAATTATACTTCATTTAGCAACTCTTACAACTACCCTCTTTTCTTTGTACATATTTATTTCCTGTCATTTCCATTTCATGCCTTTATTTTCTTGTACTCTTTTTAATTTCCTACCTTCTTTGTGTGCAACTGCTTCTCAGTTCCACTCAAAGGCCTTTGCACATAAATAAGGCCTTGAGTATGAATAAAGATCTCTTGGACATATTCATAAGTCAAATGTGTTATCGAGACTGTGGTAACTATTCAACCATTGGCTAGCTTTAGACTTATTTCCACTGTTTGATCTTGAATATCATAGAAGTCTAGGATATCCATAAAGGAAGTACATACTAGAATTTGTGGGGAACCCTAATTAGATGGAACATACTCTATCATTAATAGGATATTTATTACTTGGATTGGCTTTAAGATTAAGATTGTGTTCTCAATAACTTGTCCTAGTGGTTAGAGAATGGAAAAGGATAAAACTCATGGTGAGCATACTCTTTTCAGAAGAAAAAAATATTAAAGTATCCAAACACAACGAGCAACCACTCTCGCCCATAAATTAAGTCAGGATCCCTCATCTTCCCTGACACAAGGAACACCTAATAAATTATGCCAATGTGCATGCAAAAAAAAAAAAAAAACAATTAAATAAAGGGTAAAGGATTGAGAAAGGATTCCTGTGCAGAGATGTGATGAAAGAAAATTCATCAGGTTACTAAATAGGCTTGCTAGAAATTAAGCAATGTTTGTGATTCCTTGAGGGACTTCGTCGGGGTACTGAACAAGCCTGCTACTAGCAGAGAAGCATTAGAGACATTTTAATTTCAAGCATATACAACTCACATTTTCACTATCTTGATGCCCTATCAAACCCAATAGTACCTTCTCCTAACTTACAAAATATGTTTGAAGTAAGCTAATCAAAGTAATAGAGAGACTACAATGATTAAATAGGGTTGTACAGTTAAATTGGAGGGACTCATGGGTCTAAGAGAACACTTCTAAGGATTAGACTTCATCTTGAGAGAAGGTTGAACAAATATACTTAGGTCCTACTAGTAAATCACTAATTTTTGTAGCTTCTACAGCAACCCTAAAATTTTGACCTTTCCAAAAATTCAGAGACCCCCTTTCTCAAATTCCTATCACTTTACCTTGGTCTCCTAGGGTTTCATTCCTCTTTTTACCTAGCTTAGGTTTCTCTAGGGTCTAGCAAACCTAACCCTAAAGTATTAAAACTTAGGTTTTCTCACCTAGCCGCTAGTCACATTTTGTATTCGTAGCCTCACTAGCCACTAATATTGTGATTTGCGACCTTCCTTGAGCCTAGATACCCTCTAGGTCACATGTCACATCCTAAAATTACAATGATTTCTCGTTAAATATACAATTACGACTTATGGCCCTTCTAGATCACAAATCAATTTCTCAAGGCATAACCAAATTCTCACTTGACATTACATTTGTGACTTGCAAACTCACTACACCTGTCACATGTGATAAACATAAAGTTGCACTTCTGACTTGTGACTTCTCTCAACACGTGTTATCACTCTATATAATAAAATTGCTTCTCATTTCTATTTCACTCTTCCTCCAATGATTAAGCGATTGACCTCTCCTTTGACTGTCAATAACAAATATGACCTTTGGTAAGTAACTTATGACCCTACAATCATTACTTAAATTTCTCCTTCCAAAGTATTTAATCATTTCATTTTCCCTCCCTTATGTGCTTTTACATTCCAAAACAAGCTATCCTCTTCTTGCGCCCAACAAACGAACTCTTACTTCCAGACTCTCATCAACTCATGAATTTGTTCTCTAATGTAGTCATCATCCCTCCTATTGTTTCCAAGGCTTGACTTTTGTGATTTTTTTTGCATAAACCCCCACCTCATGGGTTTATGCCTATGGTTTTACCCTAGGTCTGCGCCCAAGTAATTTTAATGTGCCTTCAAGCGTTATAATTGAACGATTGACAAATACCCCTAATTATATGGGTGTGTGTGTGTGTGTTACCTCATTTTATGCTTTGAGAAGATTGTAGTCTCGTTGCAAAGAGTTTTATCTCATGGTATGATGGTCGAGTCATGTATTAAAATAATGTAAGTCTCCTTGTTGATGTAGTTCTCTATTCCCTGTGGCATAATACCTTTGTGGCATAATCCTTGTATAAAACACATTGAAATATTTACACCTTTCTTGCAAGCTAATCTCATTGTCATCGCGCTCACATCATGAACCACAAGTTTGAAAACGAGTCTCAAGTCACTAAGATCACAATTTTAAATGCAACCTGTAATAAAGTGGTGAAATGTGACCAGTTTTAGGTCACAAGTTACATTCACAATCCTCTCCAATTGATGATAATAGATGTGATTAATGCTATTGAAATGATATGTGACCTGCTCTATTGATCAAGTTTGTGACTTGCACTGACTTGCGACTTGCACTAACCTACGACTAGGTCTTTCACTCATCCCTCTAGGCCAGAAATCGTAACAAAAGTCTTTAGTGGAACTGTTGATACAAAATGTGACCCATACTGCTAATGAAAAGTGTGATTTGCAACTAATGAAAATTACGACCTACACTACAAATGAGAAATGCAACCTACCCTATCTTATGAACCCACAACCTTCTTTGCCTTTTCAAATTGTGAGCTTCTCTCTAAAGGGGAATTGGGACCTCCACAAACACTCTCTTCTTGTCAAGCTTGATCAACCTTAACTCTGGCATCTTGAAACTTGACCTTGGAATTCATGTTTTTTCTGGTGAGATTAGTGATTATCATTATTTAGAACTAACATTTATGTCATTGACGAACATTTTTTAAATGTGAGGTACCATTAACATAGAATGCCTTAGCATTTCATCTTCCTCTAGAGAGGCGTTGATGCTCGTAATTAGAGGATCTAGCAGAAGCTCTACCATGCTTGAAAGAAGTATAGAAGGGGTCACAAACAACCCTCTAAAGTTACCTATATATGGTGATACACTATGTCTTATTGACAAGGAAAACAAGCTATCATGGGGAGAAATCTACTCGAAGTTTGCAAGAAAAGAGATCTTAGAGGATGAGGAGGATTTCCAAGTATAAATTAATGTGAAGGAATCCTGGCTACATAAAGTTGCAATGCACCCAACATTATTCCCATGTGAGGATACCATAGATTGGATCCTTCAATTTAAAATCAAGGTTTGATGATACAATTATGGTGTCCTTCACTACAACTAACATTGCAAGCTATTATAAGCTCCCTAAGCATCAAGAGGCTTTAGTATAAAATGGTACTCCATATTTGATGGATCGTACAAATATGTGCTAAAATCCTAGTGGTAAGAGCTACGCAAATTCAGGCACAAGGCAGATAGAGTCTTCAAGACAAAATCCCTCAAGAAATTATATCAAATGATGTCTGCTATGATGAACATGATCTATGGTAAACTAGATGCAGCAAATTTCAAGGAGACTTGGGTTCCCTTGATGCATGTAGTTGCCATAAAAGGATGCATATATTTGCAAATTTGAAGGTTTGTGTTTGAAGTTAACATCGGATGAACATGAACCCATGCATATATATTACAAGATATTATGGAGTACATACTACAAGGGCATGTACAAGAAGATTGCAAAGTAATTTTCTTCCCTCTATATAGTGTACTCTTCAACAATGAGCCTCCACGCATGTTAGAAAGGGCCCAAAAGTCTCTTCATGATATCACAGATTGGTTTCCATTTGGAGAGGATACTTATATCAGGGTCTTTGGTGCCAATATGCTTCCTCATGCTCTCTCTGCGCTAGTTACAGACAAAGTGGTACTACAGGGGGTTGGTTACCAACTTACCACTGGATTGTCTAAGACTTTGGTTAAAGGTAAGAAGGGACCATGGTTTTTTTCCCATTAGACATTGGAGCGTAAATTATCAAGAGATTTAAGGATTCATAAGATGAAGATGAGGACCTAAAACTCTTTCATTTCATTGAGTTGATTTTCCATAAGAATGACCTAAGGGGTATTTATTTAGCACACTACAAAGAAATTGGGTTTGGCTAGGCCTATTTTATGTTCACTGATGAAGAAGAGGAAAAGAAAAAAAATGGCTATAATGCTTCCAGGGCACTAAAAACATGCATATAAGTTGAAGAAGCGGAACAAGTTGAGCATGGTACTTAATAAAGCATGATCCTAGAACCTAGATCTTCCTTTCTCAAAAGAAGGTAAGAGAAAGAAGCTGAAAGAGAAATACAAAAGAAGCAGAAAGAAGATACAAAAGAAGCCAAAAGAAGACAATAAGAGGAATAAATTTAGCAAAGGCAACAAGAATAGGAATCTTAGAGGAAATAGGAGGAGGAATATTGGTGGAGATAAGTAGAGGAAGAGTTGAGAAAGAAGCAAGAAGAAGAAGAAAACTTGAGAAAGAAGAAAGAAGAAAAGAAACGAAAAAAAAAAATCCCTAAAGAGAAAGAATGCAGAGGAAACCAAAAGGAAAAAAGAATAATCAATGAATAAGAAGATGGAGGAGGAAGAAATAAAAAGGAAATTGTAAGAAGAACTAAGGAAAAAGGGAGAATAAAAAAGAAGACAAGAAGGAGAGGAAAGGAAGAAAAGGGAAGAGGCGGAAGCCAAGAAACAACAAGAAGCCTTAGCTAAGAAAATCGAGCAAGATCAACTTACCAAAGAATAAGAAGATAAGTCAGCAAAAGATAATCATTCAAAGGCATCTGAAATGCAGTTGAAGTTGCCCACTTTGAACATTCCACCATCTATTCTTATCATCAATAAGAATTTTCCATTGTAGGAATTAGGGATTATAGAGGAAGAGGAGGAAGTATTTTATATCTCTACACTTATATTTGATCAGGCTCAATGAAAAATCATGCAAGAAAGGTGCAAATTCTTAGCTAGGAACCTGATAAAGCCTATTTTAGTTCACAGAAAGGGAAATTTTCATGAACACCATGACAAACCCCGAGATGATAGTTTTCACCGAAAATTCTTTTGTAATGACTACATAATTGAATACAAATTGATTAACCAAGGAGAATGTGGATTTGAAGGAAAAAATTGGTCGCCTCAAATCAAAAGGTGATTCAATTATAGAATTAGAACCAAGCCTTTTTGACTTCCTGCTCCCAAAATAAGGACTTGCAAGCATCCATTCTCGATGGATTTAAGATACTAGAGGAAGCAATGAATACGGTTTATAATGAGATGATCTTCTCATATCAAGTTATGGCTCCATTCCCAAGAATGAGAAGTGAATCAAAGGATAGGGGAATGATGATCAAAATAGACACCACTTCAATTGATCGCATATATGCATGGACCAAAAAATACCCCAATGAGCCTGAAGAACTCCCTAAGGAAAATTGGATGACCATAGAAAATGACAAGGTTGATGTTTGTATCAAAATGAAATCACATGAGAAGTTGAGCATAGATTTGGACAGGGTAATAGCCTCATATAAGACCTTGCATGGTGGGTTGGAATACCTTGTTAAGATATAGAAGATGCCTTCCATCGGTGCACTAGGAAAAATGAGATCTAAATAAGAAGTCAAACCAAATATTCAATCATTCCTGGATCCCATAAAACAAGATACTACAAGAGACTATTTGGAGGCTACAAGAGAGGTGATTTTTTAATATGTGGTGGAACCTGTGATGCTATATACAAGTCTTATGACACTGCCAAATTAAGTACAAGTTGAAAAGCCCACCTTGATACCAAATGCACTAAAATTCCTTAATAGGCATGGGGATGAGTTACAATGCAATATTCTAACATTTTCATGTGAATACAAGATGTGGCAGGTATACCTAGTTCGAGATTTACAGGCTCATGTTCTAAATTTGTCCATCATTAGACTAGTTGATTGAGAATCCTTTATTTCTTTAATATTTGATGTAATTTGTATTTTGTTTATAGTGAATTAGAACTTAGAGTACAAAGAGTCACATGGAATTTGAAAGGTCATAGGGAAGATGAAGATTCATGTGGGTAAATGAAAGGTCATGGTAGGTGAAAAATCACCTACCTTCTATAAATAAACCCTCATGGCTAGATGTAAAGGGACCTTTAGTTTTGGACTTAATTTGTGGATATTTTTTTGAGAGCCAATAGAATTTGTGAATATTTGAGTAGTGGATTTGAATTTCCACTAGTGGAATTCATGGACGTTTCATGTGACAGAGTTATGAACTTTTCAACTTAATGTTTGAAGCTCTTTGAGCCCAAGTATGCAATTCCTCACATTTTTTGACAAATATTGTGAGGTTCTTCTTGCGATGATGTGATGGTATATGCTTTGCTTTCATTGTGTTTAGATTAAATAAACTATTTTATTAGTTTAAGCACATATAACTTATGGGATTGTATGCTTTTATATGCTTATGTGTCTATAACTGATTTTGAACTAATTTATGGTCGATAAACAAATCTTTATTTTATGCATAATTTTTAGCTAAAGTTTTGCTAGCATTGCTTCCTTGGTGATTCATGCCATGTTACATATCCGTTGTTATGTTTATAGCATTTTACATGTTACAATTCCATAAAGTCGCTTAACTAGCATTTGTTGAAGGTTTTATTCATTCTCTAATGTTTGTTGTTCTTATTGTACAAAGTGAATATTTAAACAACATGGTGGCAGTCAGGCCCACATAATAGATGGGACTCCCATACCAAACAATGTAGAGTCTTGTTGGGATTCTACACCAGGGAGATCCTCTAGCTATTGGCGGTAAAATTTGGCTCATTAACAGTTTTGGACTTCACGAAAAAAAATTATAGTGAAGATGTCAAGATGACTCTTTTTAATCAATTTTAGGATTAGTCACAAGCCCTATATTCCTTAAAATAGATATTTCAAAAAGGTATTGAACTAGAACTTGAATTTTAACCATATGTCCTTTGACATTTTTACTCATACTCCATAAAAATTCACTATCTAAATCTTCGAATAAAAGGAGTTATAGCAACCAAGGTATTCTTTTTAAATTTGATTTTAGTATTAGTCACAAACCATATATTCCATAGGTTATAGATCCAAAAGTGTAGTAAACTAAAGCTTGAGATTTTGACCACTTGTACCTTAATATTTTTCCAAGTCTCAAAATTTTTCTATCTAGATATTCCAAAAAAAAAAATTAACATTGAAAATTCCATGATGTCTTGATTGAAGGAGAAAAACCCTAGGTACATAGCTTTGATACCAAATGTTATGAATCAAATGCTTTAAAAATGATTAAAAGTCAATGAATAATAATCGACTTCTAGGGGAAAACTTCCTTTTATAATGAATTCCTTGTTAATACAGGATATGTTTTCTGCAAAAATGAATCTCATTTATTATAAATAGGAGATAAAGTGACATGATGTAACCTACCACTATCCCAACCTAACCATAACTAATAAACTAAAACATGGTCTAAATATCAAATGTTTTGGATCTTTTCCATGATATTTTTTGACAGATTTTGGTCGAAATTCAACAGGGATTTGTTGGAATCGTAAGTTTGAGATATGTAATCTCACAATCCTAACACTCTAGGGATTTTTATTTTTTTTGTTCTCAATCCATTTATGCATTCAAAAACACATTTTAAATAATGAAAAATCATAATCTTACCAAAAAAAATTATCATCAGACTCCAACAAAAAATGTGTAATAGTTAGACTGGGCCATAAACTAATAATGAATGCTTATTAGATCCTTAACATTCCACCTCTAATTGTTAAGTATTGAGAAAGTAGCATTTTGTATTGACTCCAACTTGCCATAAATGGGATTTTGTATCCTTAAAAATTAATTTGTTGGGTAGCTAGTCCTTCCAACATAGATGTTTTCAAAGTGATGACTAGACTCATTTAAAGAAAAAAATCCTAGTCAAATTTCCCTTGTATCAATCACTAAGAATGATCATATTTCTTGAGATGGAAACCTCTTTTAAAGTGAAAAACTTGAAGAAAGGTTTTCACCTTCAAGGATTTGATCACTCTAGAAATTAGATTTATCAGAGGTTAAGATATATATGTCATGTTTGAAATCCATGGTGAAATTTATATTTTCAATTGCTTTATATAATATATACATAGTTAACAATGAAATATTTTATTCAACATGGACATTTAAATATTTGATTTATGGCCACATTGTGCATATTATATAATTATTATTTATTTATTTATTTATTTATTATTTATTATTATTATTATTATTATTATTATAAATACATGTCTTCCTCATATTATAATGTAAAAACAATATATCCATATATAAAAATCTATATTAAGAATTTATTAAATTACAAAATCTATCTTTGTAAAATAATTTATTCAAGGTGAGCATTGAAATGTTTTATCTATGGTCAAAATTAAATACTTTTTAAATTTTCTCTCATTAAATATATATGAAGTTGATATTAAAATATACTAAGTAGTATGGATGTTCAAATATTTTATTTATATTTAGTATTGAATTATTTTAATGATCCAGGCAGAGATTGGTTCCCACCCACCTGTGTCTCTAAGTCACAACATGATTTTCCTATTTTGGCAGTTTTTAGGTCTTGAACTTCCGGAGCTGTTTTGAGGCCCTAAATGACTTTTTTTGGGGGAACACACAAGTGTAAATCCATCAATCTTCTTTGTAATCAAAAAAATTTATGTTCGTATAGACCTTTCTAACGGCTTATTGTGCATGCCAAATGAATATTGTATGCAAAAGTTAAACCTTAGGAAGTAGAAATTCCAACTTGCCCCATCAAGGCCCATAAGTCTTTGGTACTTCATCTCCTAGGATTAGGGTTTTGGATGTTTAGTATTTCTCATTATTTCTTCATGATAAAACGACCTTTGAGCCTCATTGTAACATAGTTCAAGAAGGCAAATAGCTATCACATCTCTTCTTAGAGATAATATACCACCACTTGAGATAATTTGCTTCCATTCTACATGTAAACAATTTAAAAATTTTATATTTATTAATTGAAGTTTAGTTTCACTATATCTTTATATTTCTGTTTTGAATTTGTATTTCATTTGTTCCTTCATAACTTTGGATCAATGGTATTAAAGAGGTCTTCTCATTCTTTGTTTTTTTGTGCATGTCCCCAACAAGGCCGAGGTACAAGGAGTTGGGAATTGAATTGCTTGAGCCCTTACAAGACCATCCTTGCCAACCCCGACGACCTCCCATGGAGGAAGTAAAAAAAGAAAGATGAGGGAATACAAGGTCTTATCAAATTGTTGCTTGAAGAGGCCCTCGAGTGACAGAGGAATGAAATGATGGATAACGTATCCCATATCCTTTGCCAAATACCAATAGGTGAAGCATCCTCATCTATCATCCACTTAGGAGGAATCTCCCCCTTTAAGGTACAAATTGATTTTGATATTCATATATTGAAGGGCCATATAGATGCAAACACTCTAGATAAATGGTTAAATATGTTGGAAGGATATTTTTCGGTCCATAACTTTTCTGATAGAGAAAATATTACTTATCCGCTACTTAAATTTCCCCCCATGTTAAGGACTGGTGGGAAACATATTATGAAAAAAAGGGCCACAAAGGAATCTGCACTATTTTCAGTCTCAACCTCTTGGAACTCCATTAAGGATGATGTTAAGGAACAATATTACCCTATTGCAAGCTATAAAGACAAATATATAAAATGGAACACACTATGACTAGAAAGGGACCAAGAAGAGCTAGAGTTCAGGAATATTTGTCATGCCTTGTACAAAAATTTGGGTATCAAGTAATCTAAGTGATATTTGGTCCTTAAGTGTTGTTTTTGTCTACACAAATACATCTAGATAAAAATGGAGTTCCTGGATATTTCCTCGCTTGGCACACCATACTAATATGCTACCAGAATCAAGAAAAAAATTAAACAGAAGAAGGGAGACTTTAGATCTGCAAATCTAAAGCAAGGAAAGGGCACCCCTTAACCGCAAAAAAAAGGATAGAGCCAAGGTGGAACATCCCATGACAACCCTTCAAAGATACAAACAAATAATATCAATGGGAAGACAAAGCAATACACAGGAAAGTGGTGTGAGTTCCACAAAATACCCACTCATAACATAAATGGGTGTTGTGCAAAGTAAACATTGATGGTCAAACAAAGGTTTTCAATAGGATGATCATGCACACATTACACGTGTATAATTATGAGAAGCCACAAACATGGGATGAGATTCTCCCCTATGTTCAACACAACTACAACAGAGATCTCCATAAATCAATTGGCAACAACCCCTTTAAGGTGAGCCTAGGATTTCAACCATTGTGTCCCATTAATGTTGCAATGACCTTTGCAATTACACATGATAAATCTACACATGTTCAATAAAAATTTGATAAAGACACAAAGTGTCTTCAATGAATTCAACACATCCACCAGAAAATTCATGAGATCTTACATAAATCCAATACTAAGTAAAAACAACCTCATGGTCAACACTAGGTGCCACACAAGTTTCAAGTTGGAGACATGGTTTGGTTACATTTGTAAAAGGAATGTCTTGCAAGGGCCCATTAGAAGGTTTTACCACTCCATTATGGACCTTACACCATCACCAAGGTTATGGGTGATAATTTTGTTGATCTCAGTATCTCCCTATTCCTTCGCCTACACCCAATGCTCAATTTGGACCACTTTCGGCCACACTTTCCACGATTACTGGACACATAAGAAATTATAGAGTAGCTGTTAGCAGAAGAGATCAACCCAGATTCCACTATATCCAACTATATTGGGTTTTCAAAGCATGCAAACTCTTGCACCAAGGCAAGTGGCTCACCAGGGACCAAGTTCAACATAAGTTTCCTCATTTCATGCAGGAACTTAATGAAATTGCGATCATTGCTTCCTAAGGGGGGAGGACTGATATAGGTGGATATTGGTGGCCACCCACCTATTCCTCTATCTCATCACATGATTTTCCTATTTTGGCAATTTTCCAGTCCTGAACTTCCAGAGCCATTTTAAGGCCCTTAACGACATTTGTTGGGGAAATGGGAAAATGTGAGTCTTTGACTCATGTTTGTAGTCAATATTTTTTCTTCTCATATATACTTTTCTAACAAGCTATAATTCACGCCAAATGGAGATTGTATGCTAAATTTACAACCTTGGGAATTTGATGTTCCAACTTACCCCCTCAAGGCCCATAAGCCTTTGGCGCTTCATCTACTAGCATTTTTTATGTTAGGGTTTCTCAGTGTTTCTTCATGATAAAATTTCCTTTGAGCCTCAATTAACACAGTTCATGAAGGAAAGTACCTATCACCTCTCTTATAATAGATAAGCTACCATCACTCAAGCTAGTTTTCTTTCATTATGCATGTAAACAAATTCAACATTTTCTATTTATTAATTTAAGTTTAGTTTCATTTTTTATAAGTGTTTCTGTTTTAAATCTATATTTCCTTTCGTTCCTTCATAAAAATAAATAAATAAATTAGTGGTATTAGAGTGGTCTTCTCTTTTTCTATTTTTCTGTGCATGTCCTCGATGAGGTCAGGGTATAAGTAGTTGGGAATCAAACTACTTGAGCCCTTCCAAGACTATCCTCACCGACCCAAATGACCTACCATGGTGGAAGAAAAGAAATATGAAGGATCAAGAGATCCTATCAAATTGTTTCTCGAGAGGCCCTCAAGTGTAGAGAAATTAAATGATGGATAATTGATCTCAGATCCTTCAATGGATACCAATAAGAGTAGTGTCTTCACCTAATATCCACTTAGGAGGTGCCTCCCCCCTTTAAGGTAAAAGTTAGTTTAGATATTCCTATATTTTATCTTCTGGAATGATATTTTTTGCTCCTTAATTTTTTTGATAGAGAAATTATTACTTTTGCAATTCTTAAAGTCGCCTCCACATCAAGGATTGGTGGAAACTTACTGTGAGAAAAGGACCATGAAGGCGTTTGCACTATTTTTAGTCACACCCTCATGGAACTCTTTTATGGATGCTGTTAAGGAACAATATTACCCTATTGGAAGGTAAGAATACAAATATATGAAATGGACCACCCTATAATAGGAAAGGGAATAATAAGTGGTAGAGTTCATGAATATATTTCATACCTTGCGCATGAAGTTCGATATCAAGGAATCTAAGTGACATCTGGTGATTAATTATTGTGGTTATCTACACAAATACATCTAGACAAAAATGAAGTTCCTTGACTTCTCCTCGCTTAGTATAGCATATCGATATGCTACCATAATCAAGCAAAAATTTAAACCGAAGAAGCGAGACTTTGGATCTATGAATTTGAATCAGGGCAAGGGCACTCCCAAACCATAAAATAAAGGATATATCCAAGGTGGAACAACCTAGGGTAACCCTTCGAAGCTACAAGAAAAAAATATTAATGGGAATATGAAGAAAGACACGGGAAATTGGTGTGAGTTCTACAAGTGCCCCACTCATAACGCAAATGAGTGTCATGCAAAGCAATCACCGATAGCGAGAAAGAGGTCATCAACAGGATGATCATGCACATATTACACATGTATATCTCCAATCATCCACAAACATGATAACAAAGTCTCCCCAATGTTCAACAAAGTTACAAAAAATCTCTCCATAGCTCAACTGGCCACAACCCCTTTTAGGTGGGTCTAGGATTTCAACATTGTGTCCCATTGATGTTGCAATTTCCCTTGCAACTACATAGGAAGAATTTTCACATGTTAATTCCAATTTTGATAAATCCACCAAGTTTATTTAATGCATTCGACACATCCACCAGTAGGCTCATGATATTTTTTGGAAATCTAGAGGTTTTTCAATTTTATCTTAAATTTCCATTACATGATAATTACTTGTGATTCTGTCAATATTATTATTATTATGTTTTATTTCTTCATCAAGTAATTACCATAAAACATGAAGATCAAAAAAGACAATAGAACACAAGATATAGGCTCCAAGCTAGGACAAAACTCGTCTAAGTGGAAAACCCCTAAAATTCTCTTCTTATAGAATCAAATAAAATGAGATATCTAAGACCCATAACCATAGAAATTTCCACTTATAGATTCCAAGTCAAACCTTCCTTCCTTCCAGTAGATTCATCAGCAAGAGCCTAGAAACAAGAGGCGAAACAACACAAATCTTCCACAAACCTTAGCTCCAAGAAGAAATCCTTTCTTCCAGACTTCATCCTCCACTTCTTCTCTACCCTTCTCTACAATATTTTAGACCAAAATCCATCCAAGTGTATGTCAAAATGAGCTCCATTTATCCTCTATTTATACAATTAGAGGGGTGTGAATAGACATGTCCATTTGGACAAGGCCGACTTGACATGTAGGTCAACTTGGCATCTAGAGGGGTTTATGTCCCGAAATTTATGTTTTCTTTTTCTTTTTCTTTTACAATAGGTCCAAAATAGGACTTTGACTCTTTGACTTGAAAACCTAGAAGCATGAAGAACATGTTGATCTAGAAATATTAAAAAAAAATTGTTTTCTTTTATTTTTCTTTTTACCTAAAAGTACGTAATGGTACAAATTATGAAGATTGAAACTAGTTACATTCTCCAACACTCCATCTTAACTAGGGAGGTATTCATAATTGTACACCTGGTACAAGGATAAACTCAAATTGAAGAGTTCTCATAAGAAGAGTAGGATTGGTAAGCCATTTTTAAGCATCAACATCATGACCAACATTGTCAACATAGTACGGCCTTAACTTTGACATGCTCTTTCATATAAAACAACATAATGCTGGGAGGTTTTACATGATATACCACACTACCTATACAAGGCACTTACCCCATCTGGATGTTCAACAAGTATATCCTTTTAGGACTATTCTTGTCTTAGATTCCCAATCCTCAAAGAATATTTCCTCTTCAACCTCTCTTGCCTTGGGTACCTATCCAATCCTCAAAGAGTGTTGGTCCATTTCCTATCTTGGATTTTTCTTTCCTCAAGGAAATCATGGATGCTTATCCAATCCTCCATTTTCCATTCTCCCTCCATGGCCTTCACTTAGATTTATGATTTTTATTCATGTTCAAGTGCATGACACATGAAGGAGATAATACAAATTTGTTGTCCATCATCACTCACTCCAACCAGAGAGTAGATCCCTGTTTCCTCTTGATTAGGAAATATATCCTTGCACCTTCTTAATCATTTAAGGAGGCCCCTTTACTCCCTCTCAAATATAGAGGAGATTCATGAATTCCTTTCAATTGGGAAGTATTAACCATAAGTTATCTAGATTGTTTCCATAAGTTTACCAACTACTAGTTCTTCATTTCAATAACCCCATGGATCCTTCTTTCCTTTGCATCTCATTATGTAAATCTTTCTTCCTTCCTAGGAATTTTGGAGCCATCATTTTCCTTCACTCTTGTGATATAGTTCAGGCCATCAACCTTTCACATTACTTTCCTTTTGTCATCATTAATGAAGGCATTATATTAAGCCTTGTCAAACTTCAAGCTAGTCATAGCTCCCTCATGAAAGTGATATTTGTTGATGAACATCAAGTTATCTTCTTTCACGTTACCTTTCAATGACAAGGTGATAATGTGAACAAATTTAGTTTCCAAAAAAATATATTCAATTCATATGTTTGTTTAATTTATTTTATCACCCACAGTTGAACTTGACTCAACTGCCATCATTCATTCCTGCAATATCTTACTAGGTAGAAAAACTATATATTAACTAGAAAACCAACATAAAAAATGTTAAATATCAGACTTACCTTGTCATGAGGGACCTTATCATCAAAGTATCATCTTACTTGAGTTCTTTGAGATGAAAATCGTTTTGTATGATTAATCTCCATATAGTCATCAGAGTGCCTATGGATCGAGTTTGATTACCAAGTTGTAATATCTTCCTTGGAGTTGTCATTGTTAACTCCCATTCTTTCTTTCAGAGGCTATACTAGATGTTGATTAACATTATCATTTTTTCCATGTTATTTTGTGACGGAGTCTTGATCTAAATCACATCAAACTCCTTCCAAGTATATGGAAAACCTCTTATTCTCTTATAACCAACTCTTTCTACAAACTTCTTATAGATATGAATTCTACCTTTTTTCTTTCTTATACATGGCTACCTAGTCATATTTCCCTTCAATGAGATTACTTATATCCTTAGAAAGACTCCAATTATGCCTTTCAAACTACAACATGATCATCTGCATGCCTTCATCCTTCCAGATGGAATATACTCAGTCATTTCATAATGCTTCTTACAAGAACCTTTCCTAAATGATGGTCATCATCATAGGATCCTGGTGATCCTTTTTGCAAAATGACTACTTCTAGCATTTAGAAAATGCTTGAATGAAGAGTGATATTCAAGATGATCCAAATATTCTCATTCATGTCAACTATATGAATATTTCCAAAGAAACTTAATCATGTATATTTTTAAGTCTTCTACAATCATATTCTTTCTTTTATGATGCCACAATTCATAACCACAATGACTCTTTTAGAAAATGCAACGATGCATGATTACTCTTTTAACCATCAATGAGCATGTTAGAATAAATTCCTTTAGGGTCCTTACAATTCCCTCCTTCCATCATTCTCATCAATTTCAAGTAATCAACAAGCACAAGTGTTGATATCCTTCTTATCTTGCTTCTTTTATTTACCTACAATTTTTACCAACAAGTACAACCAAGCAAATATACAAAGATAGGATCATGATGTCAATATTGTCAATCTAGGGTTCCATGGCTTCTTAGAGGGTACACCTCTAGGTTTTAGATAGAAACCCTTGTTAGTGTTTTAATTTTAACCATCAACGAGCATGTTAGAATAAATTCCTTTAGGGTCCTTACAATTCCCTCCTTCCATCGTTCTCATCAATTTCAAGTAATCAACAAGCACAAGTGTTGATATCCTTCTTATCTTGCTTCTTTTATTTACCTACAATTTTTACCAACAAGTACAACCAAGCAAAATATACAAAGATAGGATCATGATGTCAATATTTTCAATCTAGGGTTCCATGGCTTCTTAGAGGGTACACCTCTAGGTTTTAGATAGAAACCCTTGTTAGTGTTTTACTTTTAGCGAAAACAATATCCCTAGGGTTTCAAATTTCCAGTCCCAAGGTTCATTCACTTCAATCCTTGTTAAGGTTTTACCATATACCCTAGATTCTTCTTGAAAACCCTAGATATTAAGAGCTAAGGTTTAGAGAGAATAACCAATTAAGGTTAGGGTTTTCAAATTTCTAGGGTTTTTCCAATCCAAGACTCATTAAGGGTTTACGAACCCTAGATACCAAAACTTTAAAAAATGTAAGGTCTGTAAACCCTATATCCTTATTATGCAAATTAAGCTGCAAAAACCCTAATTACTTACATAACATGAAAATGTACATAAATTGCACATACCTTTGCGCCTTTACTTTACCTTATGCCTTATCGCAATGACTGCTCTTCAAGGACACACTCCACAACTTCTTGATCCCACAATCCAAAGAAATATAGAAGTATATAACACAAGTTTAGAGATCATTATCATTATTATGTATGCCCTCTTCTTTACATGTGACTTCCACACAAGTTGTGTCCTCTGACATACTCCTCAAGTGTCAAGGTATATTCCCGAGACAATTTTTTTCTACAAGCTCTCTATAGTCAACTATTATGAAAAACCTAAGATCAAGTCATAGTAAGACAAACTAATATATTCTAAAAGGATTCTAGGCATGAGTGCTAGTCCTTTTATAGCAATGTCACATACAGATCTCCTGATAGATCATGTTTTCTTTGGTTTATCACATAGAAATTCTTTATTTGACACACTTCAAAGGTAGTTCATCTTTATTCCATGATTGTGTTGTAGCAGCTACAACGGTCCCCTAAAATTTTTCCTTAGCTTCATTTTGGGGCCTCCCTACCAACCATCCTTAGTAGCATATCCTGCACTGTCTAGGTACATATGATTTCAGTTGAGTTTCTTGGCTTAATAGCTTGTGTTTGCTAACCTGTTTTCCTTTCACCTGCAAGTTGGCATCCCATGACTTGGTCATTATCTGGTTGGTGTGCTCACTTAAAGAAATGCGCAGAATTGGACGAAAACTAGCCTTGCTCTCCAAAATTGCATGGAGCATCAAGGCTACTATTCTCCATAAATGCGCAGATAAAGTAGACTGCCTTCCCTTTAAAAATTTCACAGAGTAGCCCATCACTAGGCTTGCCCTCAAAATTTGCACAGATCATGCTGAGAGCCTTGGCATCAATCCAGAAATTGCGTAGAGCTTGAGGGGTAGCCAAAGCCACTCATTCCAGAAACTACGTAGAATTCATCTAGAGGCTTGTTGTCCATTGCATCTGCTCCTAATTTGGTTGGTCCCCTCCAGGTTTGAGCAATCTTTCCTTGCATGCATGGGCATATTTTTTCTGAAAAATAAAAAGCATCCCTATATTTTAGGGATCTATTTTTAGCAGCTCAAGGTTACATGAAAAAACGTTGTTTTAGAAACCTCCTGCCAAGTGTCATTTTTTCCTAGATTTGTGGCATCCACGTCATAAGCCTCGATCTTATCAAAACTATTTATTCGATGCTTCAGAGCTAATTCTTCACTTTGATCTTGGAGATCTGGCATTCCCCATCGCATCTAGGACCATTCCGCACCCTCAACTCAACTTTTTCCAAGTAAGTTCACTTTTCATGCCTTTTGTTGCTTTTCTGTCACTTTTTCTATTTTCGTTCATGTGTGTTGTTTTCTTGGTTTTTTTGAACGCTTTCTTTCATTTTAATGCATGTTATCTTGTAGAAGCATTGTTTTAAGTTTTCCATTACATCTCATTCTTGTCGCATGCATGACATTGTTCATGCACTAATAGTCGTCGTTGCGATGACTCGCTTCACACACTTACTTGTTTTCCCATTTACTGAATCCTACACTCACTGATTTCATGCATGTTAATTCACTCATGTATGGACTCATCTTCGCACATGCATTCAGTCTTTACCATTTTTCAGTCGTCGGTCAGTGAGTCTGGGCTGCCTTGGACCAAACCTTGTCTTTCCCGGCTTGCACTACGCATTTCTAGGACGGAAGGATCTACCTTGCTCCCAGATATTGCGCAAATATTTCCTAACACTAACCTACCAGGATTTCTCTATGCAATTCTGAGAGGCAGTGCCCTGTTGGCCCTCAGAATTCCCCAATGCATTTTTACCGGGTTGCAGTCATGTTGACTGAAACTGCGCATTACGCAGTTGCAGTCATGCTTACTGAAACTGCGCATTGTGTAGTTTTAGTCATTTGAAGGCCAAGCTGGACTATGTTGTGTGTAGTTTTAGCAATCATTTAGACCATTGATATTCTTTACTATGTTCTACGTAGTTCTGGCAGTCAGTCTCCCAACCTCCCGGTGAAAATTACGCAAATCTTCCAGTTAGTCACCTAGGTGTGTTGCATGTTAGTCCTCAAGTGTCTTTTGGTTTTCAACTAAAAGTTTTCTTTGCATGAGTGTTGATCTGTCTCCAAGTATCACATGTGTTCATCAGCCTCTCATCAGTATAGGTACAATGGCTTCCAAGAGATCATGGTCAAAGGACACCATTGCGAGTGCAACTGGAGATGTGGTCGAGAAAGTGTCTATGAGCTTGCCCATCTATAAAGACACTAATTTTTTCACAGACAAGGAGATCAAGATGAAATGGCAGGACATCAACGACATATTTTCAGGCACATTTGAGGAGAATCTGGAGGACGCAAGTTTTATGTCAACATACACAAGTATGGCTTGTATTGGATTGCATGCAGGTATCCTGCGTTTCCATGCATAGCCATGATCCACAAGATTGTCTTGCATATTTAACCAGAGACAATGGTGTTGATCAATGTCAGTGGAACAAAACTTGCTACGTTTAGGGAAAAGGAATTCCAGGCGATGTATCACTTACCATAGTCGATGGTCACAATGGATGCGCCCTTCACCAGGCCCAACAACAGTGCAAACTCAAGAGACATCTTGAAGAGCTGGGTGAAAGAGTCGTCTAACCTCAGGACAACACCCAACCAAGTTTACAAGACAAGGATATTATGTAAGGCATATCATCTCTTGGTCATCTTTGCATGTTGCTTATATAGCCAAGAGAGCATAGAATCATTCCTGTAGAGTTGGGTGATTGTGTTGGATCAGTTGGTGAATGAAGGAAGACCTTTCAACTGGTCTAACATGTTGGCTCTCTGGTTGAAGGAACAAGTAACAGAAGCCCGACATCCGCCCAAGGGTTAGCAAGCAAAATTTTTCATGTACGCTTACATACTTGATGCAATTTGTGCCTGTCAGTGGTTCCTAGGCTTGGGTTGGGCATTGACACTTTCAGAAACCTCTATGCACACTTATTGCAGGTTTTTCTCCAAATGTAGCTTACAAGGAGTTATAATACAGCTATCAGACCACTTCATATCCCCGGTCTACAGGATGATATTTGAGCAGGATCCACCTTGCATGTCACAGGTAGTAATGGAGGCATTTATCGACATAGCAGATTGGTATGCCTCACCTCTTGACACCTTCATACATATGTAAAGTGTAGAGAAGGCTCCACATGTTTTACCAAAGTTTTCCATGGATAAGCTAGTCACGTGAGAAGTTGCATATCACATCTCGACAGGGTTTTTAGTGATACTGAACAGGAATAAGAAGGCACCTTGGCCCACTCTTCCTTTGTCGATCGAGTTGTATGAGATCCATAATCTTAATCATGTTGAGGTTGAGATGGAGGAATCCAATAGATTCACCTTCGGCACCAGAAGTTTTAATCCATATGACCCGTATTTCTTAGTGAAGGAATATTGTGTGAGAGTGTATCATCCTTGGATCCATGCGGTGTTTCATTGGCCTGAGGAAGACCCATGGATATACTGCTATAACTTCTCAAGGCTCAATGAATTTATTAGAATGGTTGTAGAGTGGTTAGCAGTGCAGAAGGCATTAGCATCGTCAGCAGTAGTACAAGGTGGCAAACCTGTGCTTAACAAAGGAAAGAGGAAGGTTGCTAACAGCACAGAGGCAGAGAAAAGATGCAAGTTCAAAGTAGATCTACTTGTGTTAAGAGAAGCTTTGCAAACTGAGGTGAAAAGGTGACAGCGTGGCAGAAGGATCATGCAAAAGCAAAGGGAAAAGCAGAAGTTGTAGGAAGTAGAAAAGGAGTTACAGGAGTTGAAGCAATAGTTAAGGGAAGAACAAGAGTTACGCAAAAGAGAAAAGGAAGCATAGTAGGAACAGAATAGCAGGAGGGGCAGCATGCACACATTGATGAAAATGTGCCCATACAGGTTATTGATTCATCTGAACAGTTGGCACATAGACGACAAGGTGAGTAGTCACAGGATCAAGACTTTGCTAAGGAGATTGAACAAATGCTAGAGTAGATGGACACGTATTTGGTTCAGCCAAAGTTAGATCATGACATTGACCTCATGCCTCAGAACCAAGAGGTCACCCCACTGGCTTCACCAGATCCAGGAGCATAGAAAGTCCCAAGTGATCAAGGAGATATTGAAATCCTTGAGTACAATCTGGAAGCATATGTGCACAACACATCATTCGATGAGTCACAACACATAGTTGTGTAGTCACACAAAGTGCCCACTCCAGATCTCCATGTATCTCCTGTGCAGTTTGAAGAATGAGTGATCATGTCCGATGTGCACACACATCCAACAGCATTGGCCAATGCTACCAAGGCATACGCCAAAGCCACCAGCTTGAGTGTTAGATTCTTGATAGATGAGAACGATCACATAGCTAAGGATCTACAAGTGGCCAAGCAGGGAGAAGAGAAAGTTACAACATCTGCCAGAGAAGAGTTGAGGAAAGCGATACTTGATGAAGTATCATCTCTCAAGACAGTCATGCAAAAGTTATACTTCAGGTTCATCACTGTGCATAAGTCAGTTTTCCATCTTAATGGTTGGTAGCAACACTGTGCTAGGAGAGCACACATCTTACTAGGCATAAACATTGTTGTTGATCACATGCATATATGGAAAATGAGGTACAAGAGAGCTCCATTGTGCTTGAAAAATATGATGAAGCCAAAGGTAGTGGAGTTGAAGGCACGCATCCAGAGCCAGATCCGGAACTATGAGGAACTCCCACAACTCATCACCAGCTTATAGGCTTCACATGCACTAGTGTTCAAGAGCATGGATGTCATTGTGTGCATGCATGCGATCCCATCCATTGGCACACTCACTGAGGCAAAGACAAATAACCAAGTCTGACTAGAGATAGACATGTTCTTTGATCAGTTGATGCACATTGCCACTAGTGCAAACTTGTAGATGAGCGCAGACACTATGCACCAGTATGTTGTTGGTCCAGCTGCACTCAAGACCATGATGCACTTGATATCTGACAAGTTCGATAGAGGTTCCAAATCAGTGTACCCAGATGCAATGGAGGCAAGAGTTCATTTTCAGAAAGATGTCACCACAGAGTACGCGGACACCATAAAAGACTACCAAGCTTAGCATCAGTTCGCCATTGTCGATCATCGAGAGGATGTCGAAGAGTTAGTCTTCCCACAAATGTCTAAGTCTTAGTGATTTCTTGCATAACTTACTCAAGCCCATTTTTGTCTCACACGTGTACATGTGCAGATTGTATTGTAAACATGTTGTAAAGCGAAAAACCAAGTTTCAATAGTAGAATGTAACAGTCATGTGTAAGCTGAAGAGTCATGAGGGTAGGTGAAGAGTCAGAAAGGGGAATGTCAAGGGTCACCCCACCCTTTTCTATTTATAGAACCTCATAACTCATTGTACAGGCTTTTTGGAGCCAAGCTTTCGATAGGTACAACTTAGAGAAAGCTTCGACTGTATTGTAACGAGCCTTGGCTTCTCCACAATGCAGAGCTAGTACATTACTTTGGAGGAGCAAGTGGCAATGAATGTATTGTTTAGCTATTGGGGCTATTAATTGTCATGGTTGTAGGTATGAATATTTAACTCTTTTAATATAACAGAGCTAGCACGTTTCATGCATATATTGTTATTATAGTTCAACTATACTTGTTACTCTAATGATGTATGTAGTTGTAATTTACGCATGTATGTATCGACTATTCCGTATGTGTTTGTATGAATCTTATCGAAGCATGTTTTTGGTATAATTCATGACTTTGGATCATCATCTATCCTTATTTCCATCTCATGACGTCTTTCAATTCGTGTGTTCCCTTTCAAGATGTGTGCTATCACGGGCATCTAAGGGGCGCACTCTTCCCCCCTTCTGTGTGTTAGATCCTTTTATGCATCTTCCTTGACTTGTTGCAAGGTCACATCCTTGCTTCCAACAAGGACATCTTACTTACCTCTGCGTGCAACCGTAGTCAAGGCGATACTGTACTACTCACTGTTGGGACTCCTACTGCAAACGGTCTTAGGTCTAGTTGGGACTTCTTACTGAGGAGATCCCCTTACATGTTGGCAGGTACAACAACATCAACAGATTGCTACACAATCATTACAATATATATCATAAAACAAAATTGTTACTGTGTAGAGCCAGATCCAATGAACGAGATCATTGATTCCAGTTTGTAGTCACACATTGTGTATGAGTATGATCCATTTTTGAATCATACAGTCTCGTAGATGTCAAAATGATACATTGACTAAAGTTACTTAGGCATTACTTATGAGAGCCATCGAGTTATAGATGTGGGCCATCGTAATTACACAACATACTACTATATACTAAATAGAGTGTGAGCCATTCATAAACTCTGGAATATGTGTTATGGTACATCAAATCATTGTAATTCAAATAATTTATGAATAATATGAGTATAATTACACCATCGTGACTGCAGAGATAATGATCCATCAAAGGTGCATATTATTGTAGCCACAAAGATATACAACCTTCATAGTTTATATGAATTCATTTATCATAATCAAGTGATGCGAGCCAAAGAAATTATGGATCAATACTTAGATGCCCATAATCCATTCTAGATACCAAACAATTGATATTGAATCTCAATTAGTTTAACCAACCACAGATCATGTATTGAACGCGATTTTTGATCCATCAATGGGTTACAACTGCAAAGATAAATATCAAATGTGCTAGCTTTAATTGTGATGAATCATAGAGAGAGAGGCATCAAACCATAAACCTGAGCTTCTGTATAAGTGTGAACCGTAAAACAAATAAGACGAGCTATTTGAATCATAAATAATGTGGGTCCCATTGTTGTAGTGCGAGTTAAGCCATTATTTGATGTGATGTCATTTCTTAAAATACATTATTGTGTGCATGAGTCGATTCCATTGTAATATCCCTAACCCATAATATTCCTCAAACCCCCGCAAAAACTCCAACCAAATATGTGAAAATGATATAATAACCTAGAAATGATAAAATAACAGTGGAACAACATATAATAATGTAAACTAGAAATATAAGCAGATACACAAGAAATAAAGCTGATCCAGGTGGATGTTGGTGGCCACCCACCTATCCCATTTGGACCCCCGCAATTGTCTCTTTCAGTTTTTCAGTTTCCTTAATTGTAGCAAAACTTACTATTTTTAGCAGTTTTTCGGGTCCCGAACTTTCGGAGCCGTTTTGAGGCCCTAAACGACGTTTTTTGGGAAATTTGGGGGCAACATGGGTCCATGGACCGATGTTTCCCTTCCCAAAGTGGTAGTTCTCAGATAGATCTTTCTAACGAGCTATCATACGCGTCAAACGGAGATCGTATGCCAAGTTACGACCCCGGGAAATTGATGTACCAATTTACCCAAAACGGGGCCCACAATTTGGCGTTTCATCTTCTAAGGGTCGGTTTTGGAATGTGAAGGGTTTTCCATTGTTTCTCCATAATAAATAGGCCTTCGAGCCTCATTGTAACACAAGTTCGGAACAGTTCATAGACATGTAGCCGCACATCTCTTCTCAGAGATAAGCTACCATCGTCCTAGCTGGTTTATTTAATTCTGGTTGTAAGCATATTTCGGTATTTTCCATTAATGAAATGAAGTGTTATTTCCGCTGCATCTCTTTATTTATGGTTATCGCATCTCTATATTTATGGTTATCTCTGTAATCTATTGCGTTCCTGTTTAAATCCGGATCAGTGGTATAAGAGCGGTCTGCTTTTTCTCTGTTTTTCTTTGCATGTCCCCAACGAGGTCGGGATATAAGGAGTTAGGGCTTGAACTGGTCGAACCTTTGCAAGACCAGCCTCGCAAATCCTGACGGCCTTCCATGGTGGATGAGAAGAAAGATGACGGGGCAGGAGATCCTATCAAAATCTTGCTCGAAGAAGCACTCGAGCGGCAAAGGAACGCGATGATGGATAGCTTTGCGCAGATTCTTCAGCGGCTACCTAGAGGTGATGCATCGGCTTCTAGCAGCGACTCTGGAAACACCACGCCCTTTAAGGTACAAGTGAATTTTGAAATCCCCATCTTCGAGGGTAAAATAGACGCAGATGCCTTAGATAAATGGTTAAATCTGCTAGATGGGTATTTCTCTGTTCATGAATTTTCAAGTCGGGAA
>APFE031729877.1:77089-123092 GCA_000404065.3 Pinus taeda | reverse complement strand
TATGCCAATGAGAATTGGCCAATACCAAGTGATTATAGCCTCTGCTCACATGATTCCCAGTGTGAGTGATTCTTTTAAGGTAAATACGAGTTTGGTTCAACCATTCTCATCAAATTCTTGTGCAGGTATTGAGCAGTGGACGCAGGCAAGCAGTGGAATAGATTTGGAGATCAGATCTGAGTTGTATTGTGTGTAATAGGTGGAGATAGTGTTGGATACTTATGATAATTATTGACTATTTTAATGTTACATGTTCTCAATCATTAATATACAGATAGTGTGGGGTTTTCAGCTGTAATATTTCCTCGGGTTACATATTGTGTTA
Organism: Pinus taeda; assembly: GCA_000404065.3. Classification (NCBI taxonomy): domain Eukaryota; kingdom Viridiplantae; phylum Streptophyta; class Pinopsida; order Pinales; family Pinaceae; genus Pinus; species Pinus taeda. The sequence continues at coordinate 122,767 of APFE031729877.1, read as the reverse complement.
ATGTGTACATGCTCTTGATGTTTTATTGTTATTGATGCTGCTATATTGATGATCAACGTAGAGGAGCTTATGTATTGTGTATGTATTCCGAAATAGTACATGATCAGGATAATCTCCATTGAATATGTGTTTATTATTAAAAATTTCTACATGACATACCAATGGACATGTGATGTGAAGTATTGTAGCAGTACTCCCCCAGATGCAGCCATTTCAACCATGCTCGCTGCTGCCCACTAACATAGTTACGCAAGTAGCCCTCTAGCCACTTGTTAACTATCTCTGTCTACCCATCCGTCTATGGGTGATAACTGGTACTCGGTGTCAACTCCGTCCCCACCGACCAAAAAAGCTCCTACCAAAACCCGCCCATGAAACGACTATCCCTGTCACTGACGATGGTCTTAGGAAGATCATGTAGCCTAAGGATCTCTCTGAAGAACAGCTCGGCCACCTGTGGTGCTATATAGTGTACAGATATGGCAAAAAAATGTGCATACTTTGTCATTCGATCAACGATGACAAAGATACAATCCTTGCCCTGTACCATGGGAAACCCTGTGATGAAGTCCATCGAAATACTCTCCCATTTCCCCTCCAGAATGGGAAGAGGCTCCAATAAACCCACGGGATGGCTCATCTCTCCCTTGTTCCTCTGGAAAACATCACACTCCCAGATGTGCTGGAGTACGTCCTCCTTAAGGCCCTTCCATGAGAACCTCTCTCTAATGGCCCTGTAGGTTTTCGTAAACCCCTAATGTCCTGCCAAAGATGAATCATGTGATGCCTGGAGTATCATCTTCTTGAGCTTAGACCCCTCAGTCAAGAAGATCCTGTCCCTGTAATAAATGATCTCATCCCACCCTGTACCTTTCATCTGCCACCTGCCCATCCAGAGCCTCACATGCAAACCTGTCCTTGGAGTACTCTACTAAGAGTCGAGCCCTCCAATTTTTATCCAAGCTCATAAGAGACAACATGGCTGGTCTACGTGAAAGGGCATCCGCTACCACGTTGTCCTTACCCTTGACATACTCAATGTCAAAGTCATATGCTTGGATCTTATTGATCCACTTCTATTTCCTCTCCTGTAGCTGCTTCTACTCCAAAAAGAACTTGAGGCTGTTGTGATCAGTCCTCACCTTGTAGTTGATATACATCCTCAATGTACCATCCTTCTTCTTCACCAACGCCACAGAAGAAGCAAAATGACTCGTGCTTGGTCGAATGTGCCCAACAGCAAGCAAATCCTGGATAAAGCGCTCAATCTCATCTCGATAGGCCTTGGGGTGCCTATAGGGGGTGGTGATCACTGCCTTGATGCCCTGCTCAAGCTCGATAGTGTGCTCAAACCCCCGGTCCAGTGGCTTTCCTGGCGGAATCTCCCCAAACAGTATGGCATACCGGTCAAGGATGGATTGTATCTCCGGATGTACCGTCCGCCTTGTAGTCTTTGCCTCTGATGCACACAGCTCTACTACCCACTCTATGTCTCCCTTTCGGAAGACTACCTCCATCTGATGAGCTGTAACAGCCTAAGGTGGATATGTGTGTTGTCCCCGTATCTTCTCATGCCTCCATGTCTTCTCATCATCCCACTCCATCTCCAGGGTTTCCCAATCTGTCGTGACCTTCCCTAGAGTGATAAGCCACTGAACACCTAGTATCATGTTAGTGTTCGGAATATCGACCACGAAGAAATGGTCAGTCAATGTGTAGGTTCCCATCGTCACTGAAAGCTCTGGAACATAATGAGCACATGTCATGGTCTGATCTCTTGGGACCAAGACCGAAAACCCATCGAAGCTCTCTATCTGTATACCTCTCTACTCAACTATCTATGCATCGATGAAGTTGTGGGTAGCCCCATTGTCAACCAAAACTGATATGCACTGGCCACGTATTGTCCCTCGTATGCGTAGCGTCAGATACTTGGGAACTCCTCGCAACACTACAAGGGCCCCTCTAGTGGGTGCAAAAGATGCACCACCTACTGTTGGTGGTGGAGGTGGCAAAGGTCCCTATATGGCATGGCTATCTCCTGCCTCCACATCCTCCTCGTCATCTTCTTCTCCACTGCTCTCGGAGAAGACCTCAATAAAATGTTCTTTGCCAGCAGCACATCTATGTCCTGGTGCCCATGGCTCCTGACAGGTGAAGCACAAACGCTTCTTCTTCAGCTCCCTCCTAGCATCGTCGTCAAGCTGTACTCATCCTAGATTCCCCTTTGGAGGAGGAATCCTCACATCCTTCCCCTTAGATTGAAAAATTTATCTTTGAGGGTAAGGTGTCCGGGTCCTAGGTAAGACATCCTGTAAGTCCCAGGTCCTGCTGATAGCGTGCTGGAGTGTGGCTGGTTTAGTGGATCAGACTAAACCCTGAAGTGGCTCTGTCAACCCCTCAACATACATATAGACCCTCCGTGTCGTGGATAGGTCTAGCGCCATCACAGAGACCCTCAAGAAATCTACAATGTACGTCTCTGGGCTCCCAGTCTGTTTGAGCCTCATCAGCTCAACGAAATGCTGCCTTGGATCCCTCCTATCAAATCGCATCATCAATCTCCTAGTAAACTTGGCATATGTCATCACTATGGAGTGCCCCAGTGTAACCATCCCATGAAACCACCAATCCTGGGCCTCGCCATCCAAATGCAATGTTGCCACTTGATGGCCTCTGCCTCTGACATCTAGTTAAGCTGGAAATAAATGTCTAGCTTCTCCACCCAAGACTTTGCCGAACTGTTTGATGAGCCATCAAACGTACACAAGTGGAATCTACTTGCTGCACGATAGGTGTCGCCATCATGATAATGTCGGTAGCCTCTATGATGGTCGCGGGGTCTACTATCCCGCTGGAGCTGAAAAAATTCTTTGAATGAGAGGGCTTCCCTGAACTCCTGCCCATAGGCCTGGTACTCTACAAAATTATTGCCCATATGTTCGAGCTCTACCTCCTGCTGGGCTACAGCCCCCGTGTCTGCTCCTAAGAAAGTGGGCATGGTAGAGCATGTAGGGGCATGTGAGGCCACCTTCTCCGTAGTATCACGTTGCTCTGGCAAGTGATGGGATGCACCTGATCCCTCACCAATTTGGAAAACTCATGGGCTCTCACGCTATCTGGCCTCTACTACCGTGAATCTCTGCCACATCACCTCAATTTTCCTCGACAGATCCTACACAGATTTGAGGAGCATGTCCGCAAATCTCTTCCCGTCCTCATCTGCCATTTTCTCTGCGTCCACTACTGGCTCTCTCTATTTTGTGTCTACCACAGGTTCCTCCTGTTCTGCGTTCGCCACGGGAACACAGTCTCCCTCTCCATAAGTTTTCTCCAACCTACACCCAGTGTCTCTATATCTCTGACCTCTGTAAAACATATAGGGTTTTTCCCCTGATTTCATAGATTACTAACTCCACAGGATGAGCCAAATCTATGCTCTGATACCACTGTAATATCGCTAACCCAGAATATTCCTCAAACCCGCACAAAAACTCCAACCAAATATGTGCAAATGATATAATAACCCAGAAGTGATATGTTAGGGTCCCACCCTAACCCCCTTATCTATGTAATGGGACCACATCATAATTAAGAGTCAATAAAGCCCATATTAATAATTGTAAGTAGTTAATCCGCAATTAATAAAGGAACCACAATTAGTTGCAAATGGGCCGACGGTATTAGTAATAAGCGGTATTGACCCGTGGTATTACTTGTAGGAGTCATATATAAAGGATAGTAACTCCCTGCGAGGAGCATCGTGTCTTTTTTTTGTAATCGAGCTCTGCTCTATTGGAGGTTGCCCCCTCGAAGAGGCAAGTGAACATTTCTCTCTGAATAATAAAGTCATTGCCATTCTGTGTTCTCGGTCTCTTTTCTTCGCATATTCTGTATTTGGGTATCTTTTGCAGGTTAAGAAGCATAACAAGGTTAGTTATTAGTTTTTACAATAATTAGGTAAAGAAAGTATATATAACACTATTTGTTTAATACCACTATAGTATATTGTTTTAAACTATTTGTTTCTATATATACATATATATGTAATTGATATTGAAATAAATTAGTTTATTAGGTCATTTCTTTGAGAAGAACTCCCCTCCCATGCCACATGTGTCGCCATGTGCCATTGATTTTGGCATTAGACGATAGAAGTAATGTTTGTCATCGGATTGAATCCTCTAAAAAAACCGTAGAGGCTGGTATTAGTTAGTTAAAGAGCTTCATTTGTATTATTCAGTCCAATATTAGTTCTATAGAGACATAACGAAAAGCTTTTACAATATTGACAGGAGAGGGTGCACTTTTAGAAGCATGAGACTCTTCCTTGCATTCTTGAAAGTTGAAGCGGCCACACACTAATGGCAGAAATAAGCAGAATAAGAAGAAAGCTAAAAGGGGACGTTCCCAATAGTTTTGAAACTTTCTCAATAACATCGATTTTATTCTAGTTAACTTCAAGGAAAATTTTAAGGATGGAAATTTATTTTAAAGTTTAGAAACATTGACAAATCTAAATAGTCCATAATATGCAATGTGTAAAATGTTTGGCAATATTTTTGTAAAAATATTCAAACTTCTAATAATTTTATGTAGTCTCTATATAAAATTTTGGCAATTTTTAAGGTAAAACAATTTTATAATATAAAAATTAGGTGAATAATTCTTAGAAAAAATGGAAATTATTGAATCTTTTTTTTTGGAAAAAGAATGGAAAATTAGCTCACTTGCGAATATCGGCCCCTAAAATTTTATGTGGTTAACTTGCTATTTTGTTCATGGTGGTTTTAGGTTAGTGGTTGTAGGTATTCCAATGTGGTTTGAGATACTCTACTATTTACCATTTCATTTAGGGATTTTAGAGCCTCTACACAAGACAACTATCTAATTCTTGCTCTTTTTCCACACAGGATTTTTTCAGGTTATTGCAAAAAGAATAGTCAATTTCAAGGTTAATTCAAGGATCGCTTTGTCAAGGAGATAACATACTTTGAGTTCCAAGATCTCTCCCCTTCAAATTCACAATAAGTGTTTTTCACTAAACATTGTTCTAATTTATTCTCTCTTAGTTTTATTTCGGGTTATGGTTGTTAATTTATTGGCTTAGTTATTTGTTTACAGGTTATGGTTTACAATTTTAATGCAATTATTTCCCCCATTTCACGTATTTAAGAGGGTTTCACCAATTTACCAATATGACAACCGCAGTCGAATGAAAACCTTCATTTACATTGTCTTTCACAGGTAAACCCAACAAGCCACTACTCTAACTACACAACCAAATGAAAACCCTCATATGCATTGTCTTTCACAGGTAAACCCACCAAGCCACTGCTCTTATTACATAGTCAAATGAAAACCCTCATATGCATTGTCTTTCACAGGTAAACCCACCAAGCCACTGCTCTAACTACACAACCCCCCAAAGCCATTGCTATGACTATAGAAAGTCTCATAACAAGTTAAGTGATGCCAATGATTCCATTGTATGATTGCCTCCATCTCAAATTGATTTACTTTTCCAGCAGTGTCTTCTTTGGTTCCAGGGTTATCATATTTGTATGCCCACATATCTTCAACCATTTCCTTCCAATGGTGGCTCAATTCTAGAGCTTAGAAAGGGAGAAGAAATGTACTTTAGTGTCAAGGGGTGAGTGGGAAGGGTCCTTATGGAGAAAGTTGGTATTTAAAGGTATAAACAGGTATCCTTAAGGGCATGGAATACAGTCAGTTTCTGTTTGAGACTATTTTGTAAGGTTCATCACATTATGACTATAATGAAGTCCAATGTCCACATTATAAACAATATTTTATGTCTCTATTTTGTTGGCTATGAGCATGAGTGGACTCTGCTGACTTTCGAATTATTTCCCAAAGACCATCCAGACATATTTAGCTGCTTAATGCTTTGTTGAAATGATATATGTTTTTTAGACCTCATCCACCCCATATTTTTTGGCTTTGCAAGATTTGGCATATTACCAGTGGTATGGATTCTTTCACCCTATTCTATAGCAACATAAATATGAAGCTTGTTCTCCTGGTTTTCCAAAATACCTTAGGGTTTATAGTCTAAAGTATGCCAGTTTACTGGGGTTGTGTCCAAAGTCCAAGGTTGATTTATTAAGGGTCAATCTTCCACCTCTAGATAACTATCTGTTGCACCAAAGGTTTATCCTATCCCCATATTTGATAACATCCATTTGCAATCATTCATTCCATAATCATTAGGTTTTATAAATAAACCCAAATTATTAAATCCTTCCCGAAGGTTTGTATAAATGTAAAGGAATATTTGATCCATTTCTAACATATGCAGATTGTTTGCATGTTGACTATAATTCTTATAGCTAGGAAATATAGATCTTGTATATCCTTTAGCTTAATTGTATCTCTCTTAGTCCCATCGCCCAAAAACAAAATATCATCAAAAAAGTAAATGATTGAGGTTTAGGGCTCTTCCTATTTTTATACTTGTCAAGTTTACAGTTCTTTTTTACTCTATTATAGCTTTGTTGAGACCTTCTTCTCTACAATAAAAAGAGCAGAGGAGCCACTGGACATACCTACCAAAGGCCTCTTGTAGGAAATAAAAAAGAATAGACTGAGCCATTAATTAGAATTGCAAAAGGCCATCCACACATATTTCGTTGCTTAATTCTTTGTTGAAATGATATATGCTTTTTAGGTCTCATCTACCACATTTCTCTGGCTTTACGAGATTTAGCATATTACCAATGGTATGGCTTCTTTCACCCTATTCTATAACGTCATAAATCTGAAGCTTATTCTCTTGATTTTCCATAATACCTTTGGGTTTATAGTCTAATGTATTCCATTTGATCGGGATTGTCTCTAGAGTCCAAAGTTGATTTATTAAGGGTCAATCTTCCACCTCTAAATAACTATCTACAACACCAAAGTTTTTTCATGTCCTCCATCTTTGATAACAACCATTTGTAATCATTCATTCCATAGTCATTAGGTTTTATAAATAAACCCAAATATTTAAATCCTTCCTAAAGATCTGTACAAATGTAAGGGAAGAGTTGTAGGATATTCCTGATTTGAACCATTTCTAGCATATGCATAATTTTTGCATGTTGACTGACATTCTTATAGCTAGGAAATATAAGTCTTGTACATCCTTCACCTTAATTGTATCTCTCGTAGTCCCATTTCCCCAAAACAAGACATCATCAACAAAGTAAATGACTAAGGTTTAGGGCTCTTCCTATTTTTATACTTGTCAAGTTTATAGTTCTTTTTTACATTATTATAGCTTTGTTGAGACCTTGTGCTCTACAATAAAAAAGAGCAGAAGAGCCACTAGACATACCTACCTAAGGTCTCTTGTAGGCATGAAAAAATAGTAGGTTGAACCATTAATTAGAATTCCAAAAGATCTACAAGAATAGTTGTGTCTCGGTAAATAATATGCATGGATCTGCTACAAGAATAAATGTTGTTTGAGTAGACTTGTATTTTTCATATTCAATGCATCATCAAACTCTTCCTAATAAAGACAACAGATGTTTCGTCACCAAAATTAGAACTGGTGTTTCCCTATTTATTATTATTTAAAAAAAAATGAAAATGAGACACCTGAGGATAGGGTAAGAACATGCCAAAGTGAGTGGATTTAATGCTTATAAAAGCATAACATTACTCAATGAGGTCTGAAGCGAAGATATTCAATCCTATCCTCTTTTTCTATGGTGCTTTCCCTGTAATTCAATATTGAAGAAAATATCGGCCATTGAATTCCCTCACATGCAAATGGGAAGGAATTTTCATTACCTTCCCATACTAAGATGTTGTGCACATAGAAACTAGACTATTCTTTTCACACCATACGTTGAAATCCACCTTTTTATTTTCCATATTGAATGCAAAATGAAATTCTTCCTAAGAAAAACAACATAGATGATCACTTTTTCCATGACCATGTCTTTCAGAAACACTGAAAGCTTAAAATTTAACAAAAATATTTTATGGACAGTGGGTTAGATCCAAGAAACATGAGCCTTTGTTAGATCGCTTGCATGATGGCTAAAAACACCTTAGGAATGTGTTGAAACTTTTTGAAATACTTGTACAATGAGTGAAATGCTACCCAGGCTAAAACAATCCCAAAGTTGACTGGAATGTCATTTAAAGGATTTTTGGAGGAATTCCCAGCCGTGTTTTCTGGTTTATCATAAATTTAATGTCATGTTTAAATATGTATTTTAGATTTTATATTCCAAAAAAAATGTTGAGGAAAAGGAGAGTTGATAACAATGTTTATGACACTATATAGTGTAGACCTTCAATTTCAAGTGGTGAGGTGCATTGTTGCATTGGATTAGGGTTATAGAATGTTATAACCTTTCTTTGTGTACTCTTCAATTTTGTATGACACAAATTGTCAATTGTTTATTCCCTCTTCAACATGATCTCTAGTTTGCAGTTATAGTTAGGTATATGTAAATTGTTTTCAAACTTTCATTTGGTGTTTGTGAAATCGTCAACATTTCATCCTTTTGTAAAAAAATTGATGATCATAAGCTAATATTTAGTTTGTAGGCCATGCTATGTTCAGACTTAGTATTGATCATGAATTTATATGGTGGGAGAGACATGTCAGTTGTACTCTTTTTGAAGTTGTTTTTCCATAAAAAAATGTTGATTTATGGAAGTTTTATTGTGGGTTTGCTATTGATTTTTAATGTGTGGCCCTTTTTGTTTCTAAAATTTTTTTGCCTATGCTTGCCACCTTATTTTCATTACCTTGTCATACCACATTTTAGTAATTATACTATATTATTTATTTGTTGATGGTTTGTTTCCCCTTTTTAATTTTATTTCTCTTTTCACTATTGTAGATTTTTCTTTCTTTGTTTTTTTCATTCATCATTTTAAGGAGTTTCCTTTGGAAATCATCCATTATCATTATTTCCTGATATACTCTTCGAGTCCTATCAACCAACGTTTGTCATCTATGGAAAAAAATACTTCAAATCTTGCAAATATTTCCCATGGAGCTAATCATATAGATGTATTCTACGCTAAACCCTTGTTATTAGTATGGAAAATGGAAGTTCCAGTCTGATATAGACTTATAACTAGTGGTGTTTGTCAAATTTGTGTATCCCAATCTCTATGGCCCTTGTTCTTTCTCAACTTCTCCTTGCATGTCTAGCGTTAGAAATTTGCAGCTCCATGAGTGAGCACAATTAGTCCCTAGAGTAACATTCTGTTTTCTGCCATTGTCAGTTTAATTTCATGGATATCAATCTACTGGTAGGTATCCTATTAGTGTCATTAAAATATTTTTTCTATGAGGTTAAGCTTATCTAATACATGTGATCAGGACAATGAAAACTTCTCACGAAACTTGTAGCAATTGTGGCATTTTTTCACTAAAGAGGTTGTTTGTTAAGTTTCCCCTATGGTTGGTGGGATAGATAACCTCAGGCATAGCATCCTAGTCAAAGTTTGTTTGGTATTTGTTGTGAAGGGCTTGCAGGGTATGCCTTCATAAGACTTGATACTTGTGGAGAGATAAGTGAGAAAATCTATTATTCCCTAATAACAATATTCGGGTTTTCTTATCCCTATTGTACGCTTTAAGGGCATTATATTTTGTAGGGAATTTATGGATACTTGGAATGCATTTGGACTTAGTCATCTAAGGTTCAGATTTTTCCCAATGGCTCTAGTAAAGGGCCAATTCAAGATCGGTGAATTCTAATTCTATTCTTGATATATGTTGGACTTCGTCCTATGGACATAGTAAGGGTCAGTTCAACATCTGTGATGTTTGATTCTATTTTGGATATATTTGAACTAATTTGTCAGAGAAATTCCTACAAAACTAAGTAAAGTGAAATTTAGTAATGATTTCTCATTTTTCTCAAATGATTGAAAAAGTATTCTCTTAATGTTCATTAACTTTTTCAACTATGTGCTGCAATGCATACTTTTTAAGGACTGGCACAAACCCATGGAAGTTACAAGAGCCCCACAAAGCAGACTCTGAGGGAACCAAATCCTAGAGGGCGTGGAATACAATATTTTCTGTCTGAGACTATTTTGTAAGGTTCATCACACCACGGCTATATTGAAGTCTGTCCACCTTATAAACAATATTTTATGTCTTTGTTTTGTTCGCTATGAGCATGAGCCGAACTCTCTTGAATTTCGAATTTTCCTAGAGACCATACATACATTTTTGCGAGTTTAAGAAAACAATATAAATGATTATGGTAATCCATCTTCCATTCTTGTTTAAATCAAACACTACGTTGCTCTTGTCTTAGCGGTGTGGAATAAGGTTGCTTACTTGGATCTAACAAAAAACCTCACTTAGGAGTTTGTTTAAAAAAATGGATTTGGAACATGGATTTATTCACAAAATAAGGCAAAAAAATTAATTTTCATTTCAATAATGTTAAGTGATAAGAACATCTCTAGTATATAGAATTTCATTTAAGATGATTGTAATTTAACATTTTCACTTCCAATTTCTAATCATTCAGATATCTAAAATTTTTCATTTTTCATTTAAATCTTCACATGATAAAGGAGAGATAGAGGTCCCAATTATAAAAGGTTACCTAGTGGCAACAACATTAAGATTTCTCTTTTACTCAAATTGGGCTACATGTAGATCGCATAACATATAACATCACTCCTCCTCTATGTTCTTTTTTCATATGCTACACACTTACAATGTTTCCTTTGCAATATTTGGTGCAATTGCTAGCCTAAATATTTTTACAATGAAATACTTTTAAAAAGTATAAGAATTATGCATCTTCCTAACACTAAAAAGTGAAAATATAAGGTTTTTTCTATTTTTTAATTACTTTATCTTTCTCTAAAATTAATATAAAATTAATTTACTTCACACGGTTATTGAAATATTTTATTTATGGTAGAGAGTGAAACTGAAATATTTTTACCACATCTCTTTTATTCTAATAATGAAGGGAAAGTAAAATATTTTTATCACATCTCTTTTATACTAATAATGAAGGGAGAGTGAAATATTTTTACCACGTCACCTTCATATTAGATTATAATACTTTTAGTTAGAACTACCTAAACATTTATATTTGTTTTTATTTTTTATAATAAGCGATATTGTTTTTTCATTTAGAATTTTTTTTTTTTTTTAAAGGGGCACATCCACGTTGAGGATGGATAGAATCATACATTTCCCTCATATTGGGTTACAGAGTGCACCTCTCTATGCAATGAGAATCCATAGCTAGAATAAGTATAGTGAAAATATGTATAGGCATAAGTGATTTTGTGAGGAAACACAATGAAGTCTATAACTTTTGTTTTGAGGATACACTGCCTTTCAGGCAAGAATTTCACACCACTTGATCCAAATGCTAGGCATATTAGGGAATCCTACTTTCTTAGGGGCCCAAACTAGACTACGAGATTCCATACATCTAATATTAAATCCAAATGAATATTGATACCTTGATGTCACATATATGTTGGAAAAGTAGAAATCTTGTGATATGATGATGTGATATTTTTCGATATTCTTACCAAAGATACTTTCTCCCGTAGTTCCATTTGGGATGTACTCTAAGCAAGCAATCACCTTCTCTTGTTTCTTAAAGAAAAAACCAATTAGGCCCACCAGATTCTTATAGTGAACGTGAGAGAGGAACTCAATCATTTTTGAATTCGGATCCACTCTAGATGAACCCTCGTTTGGACCTTTTGATAGCTACCATTTCACCTCCATCTAACATTGCTTTGTATATCTATAAATTCCAATGAAAAAGATAAATACTCTCTCCAGATTAATTATCTAAAGTTTCATCTTGTGTTATGTATGTCACCTTCATATGGTTATGGTTTGGTGTTGTCGGGGATTATTTCTTATGGATTTTCCTAATCCTATTTAAAGGAATTTATTACACTATTGGTAACCCATGCCATGTCAATAAGCCCCACATTACTCAATCCTTGAACACTGAATTTGTTAAACATAAATTGACATATGCCATGTTTTTAAATAGAAATGAAAGTGTTTATCATCTACTTACACATATTGGATATTAGTTCATTGCAATAAGTCTGGAAACGAATCCTCCAATTTATTATTTTGTATATATATCAAAACAACACAACATTAATACACTACATTGAGTTGCTAAAACAAAGTTAAATTATCAATATCTCTTTCTTCATTTTCTTTTCAAATTGTGTATATTGAGTTGGACAAACAATTATAATAACTAAATCATCGAGGAGAAAAAAATTGATATTATTAATCAAAATACAATATACTAAATCATCTCGGTCTTATTTAGATCTTTGGGCACTTCCCTTGATGAGAATGATATCCAAGATCAATTATGTTTTTTCAATGAAGAATGGAATTATTATTCATGTTTAGGTCATGCTATCTATTTTGAGGTAGGTTCAATAACTCTATTACAAGTTGTGTACTCTATTTGTCACTAATTATCCTCACCATAGAGACAATGAATTTAATGGGAAAACAATATATAAGGATCAACGCGTTAGTTTTAATCTATGGTCAAAGATTCTAATTCTAAATCTAAAAGCCCAAATATAGGAATATTTTTGTAGTTGAAAGAGCATTTGTAGGTCACTAATGTTGGATGGAATCGAACCGATGAAAGAGTTTTTGTCAAGCCTCCAGTATCTGAGCCTGGAAAATAAAGTTATATAAACTTTGTTTGACAAAACTAAACAAAGAATTGGTACATGATGTAATGAAAATTTGATACTCACGAATTCTCCACGGGTTTTAGAAGTCCCATAGTAGTGAGGATCTCTTTGGAAAAAATCACTACTATCGAATAATCTACACATGAAAAAAGAAAAAAAGAAAAACCTTCAAAATTTCTTGAATTATAGCCAACATTAACCCTAATAAACTTAAAATTATATGGTCTTATTTTACTTACTCCTATGTTAGATTAGGAGTTGTTCAGAATTTCCATATATTTCATTAAAATTAGATAATTTTTGTAGTGGTTGTAGTGGTTGTAGTTTAGTTTAATTTTCCCCAAATTGATCCTCAAACCCTATCTTCAATGATCTAAATTGAATGGATATAATTTTAAATATTTCTTGATTAATGAGAAACTCAAGGAGAGAGTATAGAGGTGTGCTAATTTTTCCTATGAAGAGATTTGTATTCGAAGACTGGTCCTTCTACAATCTTTCTTTACACACAGTTTGTCAGCATTGTATTTTAATAAGTGCACATGAGATCCATAACACACCAAGATCACATCAAGGTGATTGAAGGAGGGTAGAGGAGGGAAAGGAGTTACCTTAAATGTATTGCAGAGCCAAGAGGAGAGGCCCAAAGGGTGGAGAGGGTCAAGAGGATTCAGAGTATCGAAGCCAGTTTTAACATTGGAGAGGCCAACACTTAGCCATTTTTTCCTTTCAGAAGAGACTATCAATTTTCGGAGCTCGAGATCGTCTATCAATGGAATCTCATAATAGAATTCTTAGTCCAAAGGCCTACAAAGCCTAGATCCCATAACTTATTTTAACTGAGTTTTGGGGAGTCAGTCAGTGACAGAATAAGGATCATTAACTAATGAAATCCCATAATAGAATTCCTATTCCGGAGGCCCAAAAAGCATGAAAATCCTGGAATCTCATAAGTTAATTGAGTGTTGGGGACCAAGGGACCAGGGAACATCAAGCAATGGTGACAAAAACACGTTTTGTTCCTCAAATTCATAAAGCAATGGATATAGTGGTTCCCTCTATAGAGTGAGCGTGTTGGCGAGCTTTTTCCTTGTAAAATTTACGTGGGCCATCCCAGAAGGTTGTATCTATTTCTAATTGCAAATTTAAAAGAGCTCCAAGGACCTGGGGTCATGGGATTTGTACGGACAAAGAGAGCACCCAGATTTTTTTTTTTGTGCCCATTTCCTTTATAATCCTCCCACTGTAATTAACCTTTTCGCTACGAATTTTTAATAGGGATTTAGTCCTAGGGGTTAGAGGAAGTGCCTTTTTAGAGGAACCAACTCCTAGGGACCGAATTTAGGAAAATATTTGGTATATTTGCATCAAGTGGCATCAGAGCAAACCCCACATCTACTTCAGGAATAGGAGAAGGAATCATGTCATCCAGAGTTGAGATAGGCATTAGATGAGGTGTAATAAGGCAATGAAGTATTAAGAGTGATGCAACGACTAGAGGAAAGAATGGAAATGATGGAGAATGGTCGACATAGAGAACCATAAAAGAAGAGTCCTGAGGAGGAAGAAACTACAGAAGAAGAAGTAGCAGAAGAACTAACAAAGGCTAAGTTTTGAAGAGAAGTTTTCGGTTTTATCATGGAACCAAAATCAAATCTGTCTTCCTACTCAATTAGTATGAATCCAAAAGATTTGATCGACTAGATCATAGAGATGGATAAGTTCTTTGACTATGAGGAAATATATGAAGAGAAGAAGGTCAAGTTTGTAGTGAAAAAGTTGAAGGGACATGTATCTCTCTGGTGGGATGGTGTTGTAAATATTTACTGTAGATTCAACAACTCATGTGATATACTAAAACATAAGACAAGAATCTACTCTACTCTTTACAGTGGAAACCAATAATGATCGATTAAGAAAATAATCAAAAAGAGGAAGAATATCAATCGCACATAACACAATATATATCTAGGGAAAGAAACTACTCAAAACCTGGACTATCTATATTGCATTAATCATAAATCCAAGAATAAAATAAAATGCTTGTTCTCACTAGAACAATCCCTACACAAGTACGATCAACACTCTATCTTACAAGCCCACTCTAGCCAACACTTAGCCAATTATACTGCCTTCCAAGCCCATATTTCCTTGCGCAATTCCTAGAGGAATTAGCCTCTGTTTAATGAGGAAATCCTTCTTCTATAATTGTGCAATCCAAAACTAGGTCCTTAATGGATTGCATGCACCATCTATACCACTCGAAAAATTATACAATTGATAGTAGATTGTCCCCTCACTCTAGTCTCAACTGGGTCTTCCTCTGAACTGACATGGATGAGTTATTATTGAGTGAATCTTCAGTTAGCTGTTGTGGCACTGAGGATGCACTGGTGCACTGACTCACTACTAATCCTCTACTAGTTCCTCCAACAGTTAACACTAGTTTAATTGACTATAACTCAGTTATCTAATTAAAACTTCAATAAACTCAATCTAGACCCTTAAAACTTAGGGATCACACTTACATGACTCCAAATAGACTTCCAACTCGAATTTCCCAAGCTAACTAGGTCAAATTAACTTCCTAACTATTACAAGCTGCTATGAGAAAAGAATTACAATTTAATTCTCAATTTAGTTCAAGGACAAATTAAATTAGAATTTCTAGATGTCATTTTTAACATTTCTTGTTTCTATTTTTCAACAATCCCTCTCAACAAAAAAGGAATTCAACTTTGTCTTGATTCTGAACCTTTGGAATGTTCTGCATGCAACACTTCTCTCTAGTGTTGTAGCTACTGCAACTCCAGGAGATGAAGGAAAAAAAAAAAATCCAACTTGAATCAGTATGATGCATCTATCACCAAAGTTTCCGGCTACTACTAGCTCTGCCTCTATCAACTAAAAACTCTATGCTTCTGCTGACTCTTCCTATCTACACTACTTTCAACTCTGCTCTACACTCTTCAGTATCTGACTGCTGCTAGCCTCTACCTTTGTCACTCTGATATCTGACTGCATCAACCGCCACTGATACATCCTACTATTGTGTACTATGGGCTCTTATAGCAAGGTATGATCCAAGAGACAAAACTTCTCAATGGATCCTGCCCAATTTTTTCCCTCTTGGGACTATCACTTCACATCGCCCCCCCCTCTCACCTAGAGGTATGGCTGCATATGCTCCCTCTACCCACTTGGCACAAAATTTCCCCCTACCGGAGGTCTCTACTTGAGTGGATGCCTCCAATCGGTCTCCTCTATGCTTCTCCAATCGTGGTTGCTCCACAACTTTCTAAGTCGGATTTTGAGGCTTCGTATGGGGCTGCATGTTGAGAGATAATTCACTCTCCCTCTCAACAACCAAGTCTCTAACCTTTGCCTTTATCCTTAAGCCTTTGCATGCATTTTGCACCTCAAGAGAATACAAGTTTTTCACTTGTATGATGATCTGTTTCACCTATATCGTGGTGATGTGTCTAAGGAAAACATTTCCCTTACTAAATCACTTCATAGCCATGCTCTTCCAATATCTCAATGGAAACAAGATTTTTCTTTAGACTATGGAAAATTTTAGGGGCTAATATTCGCAGGTGGGCTAATTTTCCATGATTTTTCCAAAAAAAAGATTCACCAATTTCCATTTTTTCTAAAAATGATTCACCCAACTTTTACAATATAAAATTATTTTACCTTAAAATCGCCAACATTATATAGAGACTATATATAAAATGATTATAAATTTGAATAATTTTACAAATATATCATTAAACATCTTATAGTTTTCATATTAGGCACTAATGAGATTCACCAATGTTTTTAAACTTCAAGGTCATTTTTAATCCTTATAATTTTCCCAGCTTTAGTCCTGTAACATACATCACATCTGTGATTCTGACATGGGAGACAGAATCCCTTTGAAAGGTAACTATACCGATCCCAGTAGCGTTATACCTCCCGTCATCTCCAAAGTTTGTGTTCTCCTTAAGGTCTTTCTCCTCTAAATCAATAAAGAGATCTTTGTTCCCCATCATATGGAATGAGACACCGCTGTGAAGATACTACATGCCTCCCATTACAGTGTTGTCCATGCATGCAATGAGATTGAAATCAATTTGAAATTATGAATCTAGAGCTTCACAATTTGCAACTACTGTGGGCTCCTTCCTGCTTTCTTTCTTCTATGGGAAATTCACAGCACAGTGCCCATACTCATGACAGTGAAAACACTTGACTTTCAAAAAGTCCATCTTCTTGTCACCTGCCTCACCTTGAGACTTCTTTCCCTTGGCTTTGTTTTCCTTACTCGATAAGGAAAAGTCCTCTTCCACTTCTTTGGTGGAGTTCCCATCTCTGGTGTTCCATCGAAACTCTTCCTATACCAAATCCGACCACAGTCATTCCCAATCTGGAACCTTCTCCCTCACATTGATAGTGTCCTTATAATTGTGCCAACTCTTGGGAAGTCCTAAAAGAGCTAGTCTCACCATATCATCTTCGGCAACAGTAATATCGACAATTCCAAGCTCATCCCAATAATGAGTGAACTTGGTCAAGTAATTCGGAATTGAGTCACCCTTCTCCATCTTGATCTTTTTAATTTTTTCCTTTAGTGCCAACTTCCTATGGTCACTGCTATTCTAAAACATGTCTGTCAATGCCTTCCAAATTGAGTATAGAGTATCCTTTCTATGGAGACTCGAGAAAATGTGATCTCGAACTCCCTCAAGGATAATCTGCCTTTCCCTTGCCACACACTTGCTCCATTAAGCCAGATCTTTAGTATTCGATGTTGGAGGCTTAGGAATGTCTTGATCAATGAATTCCTTAAGGCCATTGTCTTCCAACACTCCTTCCATCCTATCCTTCTAGGCTATGTAATTCGAGTTTCCATCCTCGGCATACTAAAGTCTCAAACCATAGAAACCAATTTTCTTACTCTAAAGTATGAACTGCAAATTCGAATTTCACTTGCACAACAAACTCGAAATCTTCTCTTCTATATTGTCTTCAACTCTAATACCATGTATCTTTTTACAATAGATTCGATAGCTCATGTGATATACTAAAACATAAGACAAGAATTTACTCTACTCTTTACATCGGAAACCAATAATGATCGATGAAAACAATAATTAGAAAGAGGAATGATATCAATCGCACATAACATAATATTTCTCTAGGGAAAGCAACTGCTCAAAACCCCGACTATCTATATTGCATTAATCAGAAATCTAAGAAGAAAATACAATTCTTGTTCTCACTAGAATAATCCCTACACAAGTATTATCAACTCTTTTCCTCACTAGCCCTCTCTAGCCAACACTTAGCCAATTATGCTATTTGCCAAGCCCCTATTTACTTGCACAATTCCTAGAGGAACTAGCCTCCATTTAATGAGTAAATCCTTCTTCCATAACTGCACAATCCAAAACTAGGTCCTCAACTGACTTCTTGCACCATCTGTACAACTTGGGAAATTATACAAATGATATTACATTGTCCTTGCACTCTAGTCTCAATTGGGTCTTCCTCTGAACTAACATGCATGAGCTATTATTGAGTGAATCTTCAGTTAGCTGGTGTGGAACTGAAATGCACTGTGCACTAAATCACTACTAAACCTCTACCAGTTCCTCCAACGGTTAGAACTAGTTTAACTAACTATAACTCTTTTAGACTAAGTTATCTAATTAAAAATCCAATAAACTCAATCTGGACCCCTAAAACTTAGGGATCACACTTACATGACTCTAGATAGAATTTCAACTAGAAATTCCTAAGCTAGCTAAGTCAACTTAACTTAGTTAACTATTATAAGTTTCTATGAGAAAAGAATTACAATTTAATTCAAGGACAAATTAAATTAGAATTTCTAGATGTTATTTTTAACATTTCTTGTTGCTATTTTCAACAGGTGTGTAAACAGAGAGGAGGAGAATGAACAAGCAGAAGATCTAGAGTTGGGATAGGATGGTGGAAAATCTAAGAGGGAATTTTTTTCCAAAGGATTACCATCTAACTTTGTTAGAAGTATGCAAAACCTTAGACAAAGAAGTATGATAGTCATAGAATATGTAGAGGAGTTCTACAAAGTGAACATTAGAGCTAGATATGTGGAAGAGTCTACAAATAAGACTCCAAGGAACATTAATGGGCTTAGATTGGACGTTCAAGATGAAATAAGTGTATTGTATCAAAGGACAGTAGAGGAGGCATACCAACTCTCTCTGAAACTAGAAGAGAAGCTTACAAGGAAACAAGCAGAAAGAGGCAAAGGTGCTGCTAGAAGTAGAGGACAATAACAGAGAAGAGGGAGTTCTACTGCATCTGAAGATGGGGCTAGTAACTCTAGTCCACAACGATAACAAGAGGGAGAGTCTAGAGGCCAAATATCCTTTTCTAGAGGATGTGTAAGAGGAAAAATAGATGTTCGTTGCTACTGGCGTGGAAAACTTGGACAAATGGCGTATAATTGTCCAGAGAATAGAGAACCATACCAAAGGAATGTTGTTGCAGCTCTAGTAGAGGAGGTGGAGACAGAGGTGCAGGAAGCATAGAATGTGTCAGCGACAGGAGAATCCATGATGATGAAGGTGTTGATCAAGCAGAAGAAGGAATTTTTTGGGCCATCTCTGAGGAGAGCCTTGTTATGAACTATTTGCAAGGTCCAAGGTAAGTGTTGTAAACTAGTGATTGATAGTGGTAGCACAGACAACCCAATGTCCACATAAGTTGTAGATAAACATCATTTGAAGAAGAAAAATTAGCCAGCACCCTAGAAGGTGTCTTAGTTGCAAAAGGGACATTATATTTTAATGAATGAATAGTGAGAGATAGAGCTACATATTGGTAGCTACAAAGAGAAGATTTTGTGTGATGCGATGCCAATGGATGTGTGTCACATTTTGCTTGGGAGACCATCACAGTTTGACAGAAGTGTGGTGCATGATGGCAAGAGGAACACTTATAAGTTCCATAAGAATGGCATAAAGCATACTTTGTTTCCATTGCAAGAAGAGGGAACTTTTGGAAGCAACAATTCAAAGGCATTGTTTATGAGTAGCAAGGAGTTCCTACAACAGGTGAAGATAGAAGAGGTAATTTTTTCTATTGTTTGTAAGCCTAAAGTAGTTCTTACTTATAGTACTATCATTGGTTTTCCTACAGAAATTCAAGAGATGCTGGAGGAGTATCATGATATTATGGTGGACGATCTTCCAAGTGAGTTGCCACCAGTGAGGAGTATCAGTCATCACATTAACTTAATACCAAGTGCTAGTTTTCATAATAAATTTTCATACCACATGACACCTAAGGAGAATGAAGAAGTCGGGAAAAAAGTGCAAGAGTTGTTGGATAAAGGACTAATCAAAGAGAGTTGTAGTCCATGTGCAATACCTACAGTATTGACTCCAAAGAAGGATGGTTGATGGCGCATGCGTATAGACTCTAGAGCCTTGAACAAAATTACAATAAGGTATCATTTTCCCCTACCGCGTATTGATGATTTATTGGATTTTCTTAGTGGTTCCTATTGGTTTTCTAAAATTGATTTGAAGAGTGGATACCATCAAATCATAATTAGAGAGGGAGATGAGTGGAAGACTACATTTAAAACCAGTGAAGATTTTTATGAATGGATGGCCATGCCATTTGGTTTATCTAACACACCTAGTACATTCATGAGGTTGATGAATGAAGTGCTGAAATAATTCATAGGATTTATTTTATTGTTTACCTGGATGACATTTTGGTGTATGGTTAGTCAAAGGAGGAGCATCTGAGGCATTTGAGGTACGTATTAGAGAAGTTGCTTGTAAATTTGAAGAAATGTTCCTTTTTGAAGTAAGAGTTTCTATATCTAGGATTTGTAATTTCTAGAGAAGGATTGAACATGGATCTAGGTAAGATGAAATCCATCCTTGAATTGACCTCCCCCAAAAGTGTTTTTGAAGTTAGAAGTTTTCATAGTTTGGCAAGTTTTTACAAGAAATTTATTAAAATTTCAGCAAAATGAACGCACCGATTATAGAGACAGTGAAGAAGAATAAACAACCATTTAGGTGGACTAATGAGGTTGGAAAAGGGTTTCATATGTTGAAGAGGAAGATCACAAAGCAACCATTTCTTGCTCTTTCAGATTTTAATAAGCCCTTTCAAGTAAAGACCGATGGTAACAATGATGCAATTGGAGCAATGCTTAACCAAGAGCACATACCTATAGCCTATTACAGTAAGAAGTTGAATGAGGGCAGAAGAAAGTACACAAACTATGACAAAGAATTCTATGAAGTGTTTTAATCTCTTAAGAAATGGAGGCATTATTTGTTGTCCAGAGAATTTATTTTTTACACTGATAAACATGCTCTACAGTATATAATACAACATCATAAGTTGAACCAGAAAAATATTAAGTGGGTTGAATACTTACAGACTTTTGAATTTGTTTTAAAGCACATTTGTTTCCAATCTAATAAAATAGTATATGCTTTGAGCATGAGACAGCATGTATTGTAGTGATCTCTGACAACAGGATTGTAAAATTGACAGCCATCGATCATTCTCAAGTGTCCTTTCTAGTAAATGGACATCGTCTTAGGCTGTATCATAAACCTACCTCTAAGGATTCATTTGTGAACATTGTCTCAATTACAAGTCCAGGCCTTGAAGTTGTTTAGGCACAGGAGGTTCCTCATGTGTTGCAAGTTACTTAGTTTTTTTCAATAAAAATAAAAGGGAAAAAAGAAAAAATAAATAATGATAATGATAATAAATAATAAATGAAAAGGATCACGGATTTTTTCGAATAGCTGAGATTGATACGCGATCGAATCCGGAGATGGCCCAAATGGTTTGCATCTGCTACTCCTCCTCGGGCTCTTTAGACGATTTAGCGCATGGAGGATCCAGATCCATGGCCGCGCGCCGTTCTCCACAATATCTGGCCCAAGAGAATCCAGATCAAAACAATCCCCCGATTCGCCAAGATCTGCCATAAATGAAGACGAAGATCGATGCAAATCTCTGGGATGAAACAAGGGTTTCGAATGGCCACACAGCCGGCCACAGAAGCGAGGTTCTGGAGCGCTTCGTTTCTTTTCAAGTTGCAGGCACAGGTTTGGTTTTGCGGCCATACGCCTGGAAAACTCCTAAAGCTCCTGGCATAGCAGATTCCCCTCGCCCTTGTTATCTTCTGCGTGTTGGGCCAAACATGTCAAGGGCGGATCTGGAGGTGAAGCTCGCCAAAAGGCTCGAGATCAGAGATCTGGATATAAAAATCGCTTATGGGTTCAGAAACCACCTCGGAGGCGGGAATGTGTCAGGGTTTGGCTTTTTCGCTCACGCCAACATTGTCCCTCTTGTCACGAAATCTGCATGCAAAGACGGGGATCTCCCTGCTGTAGATCTGACCCATTTCATATCTGCATGGCCAAACCCCAGCAGATCTTGGATGGATCTCCCCGTTCTGTGCCCAAAACTGAGAAATAGTCGGCCAGATCTGGGACTACAGCCTGATCCTAGGTGGCAGAACGAAGTCATCAACCCTAGATCGGGCAGAATATCTGTAGATCTAGTTATGCAAAAGGGGAAACGAACCAAATCGGAGCCAGATCTAAAACTAAGCCATCAGTCAGAGCAGGTAACAAATCTTTGTTTTCAGATTCTGATTAATCCCCCTCAGGGGAAAACTCGTTTAGTTTGGGTACATGCAGGAGACACTTCCATGCATCTGAAACAAAAAATAAGGGCAGAAATGGGATTCCCAGTTCAGGCCCAGCATCTGGTCAGTGGAAGGCGGGCCCTTAAGGACTGTAGATCGTTGGAAAGCTACGAGATTGGGCCAGGATCAATCATTACCTTAAATCTCAGATTAAGAGGGGGGGCTCTGCATCAGGGACAGACAAGCACCTCAGGGGGAGACAAAGGGAAAAAAGTTGCAGCCCAACACCAACCAAAGGGATCCTACAAAAATATCTTACAGGGCAACAGGAATTCAGGGTCCGATCCGGGCAGCAAGAATTCAGAGCCCTCTCCAGGCCACGACGGATCTTTGCCTAGGCCATACATAGTTGATCAATCAGAAGAAACCCCAGCATTAAACTTAGACTCGTCAGGGATCGATGATGTCGTCAAGGACTATGAAACACAAGCTCTAATCTGTCGTTTCAACAGCTTCTGGCCAAAACCCTTGGATCTATTCCATTGGATCTTCACCAGGTGGACCATGGAATGTGATATCCACCTATGTTCAAAAGGGTTCTTCATAGTAAAATTTATATCCAAGGAAGTCAGAGATACAGCCATAAGTTCAGGGCCATGGTTCTGGGGAACATCGGGGCTGTTTGTGACCCCATGGTTCCCTGATTTTGATCCAAATAAAATGACTGTAACCAAAATGCCAGTTTGGGTTAGACTATACAATCTTCCACTGCACTTTTGGCATGAACGAGTGCTGGAAAGTATAGGGAACAACATAGGGAAATATGTCAAAACAGATCTGGAAAGGATCGATGAAAGGATCTACACTTTCGCACGGATCTGTGTGGAAGTAGATCTAAGTAAAGGGCTGCCGGACAGCATCAGGCTGGGCTACAAACAACAGAACTGGATACAGGTACTAGATTATGAAAACACCGCCTTCAAATGCAGGCTCTGTAGGCAGACAGGACACTTACAAAATGCATGCCCAGAAGTCAAGAATAAAAAAAAGTAGAAAGGGAAGCAGAAAAAAGGATGGCACTTCTCACCCCCAGATTCAAAGGACGAAGAATCAGAAGCAGCAGAGGAAGAGAACCCAGCAGAGAAAACTGAGGTATCTCAAGAAATGGAGAATCATCAGGAAACCCCATCAGAAAACAAGACAGAAAAGTCTAGCATGGCTCCTAGCAAGGGAGGCAACAAACGGCACCATCTCTCAGACACTTCAGATTCAGATAAAGAACTTGGCCCTCAGAATACAGAAACACAGATAGTCATTGCTTCAATCGAGCCCTCTCAAGGAGAGTGGCGTAAGGTCGAAAAGAAAAAGGGGAGAAGAACTTGAAGCGTGAGTTCTGCTCACTGCCGGATTCCAGTTTTTTCTGCCCTTTCTCCTCCTTCCTCTTCTTCTTTTCTCTTTTTCCTATTCTTTGTGCACGTTAGTTCGCTAACGTTTGCATGGGATGCAAAAGCACTTGAGCCCTTGCGGCAGCTTACGGCATGTTTCAATACATCTGCTAGTGTAACTTTTCATTATTTTTTAATAAAAAGTTACCGTTTTTTTCTTTGGAAAAAAAAATAATAAATGAAAAGAAAAAAGAAAATAAATGTTTAATGGTGAAAACCCCTTTGGGACACTATTGGATGATTGTGATGATTGAAAACCAGCTTGTTGGCGGTCAACACCTTTTTATTTCTATGTAACAACAATGTGATAATTCTTCATAATCATTTATTTATTGTTTTAAGTTTTGTTGTTACAAATATTTCTTGGGACTCATTTGGTTCATATAGTTCAGATTTGATTAATATTTTGTTGTTACAACTGAATATATGACTAGATGTCAGCATTGTTTTACAATTTCATATGGTTGTTACTGACATCCCTGTTACATTGAAAGGCCCTTTTGGAGATCCATTGTTGCTGCTTTAGACTAAAAGTTTGGTCTCACAGCTGATACAATATATGTTCTCATAACATGGATCCTTCATCTCATCATACTAATAGAATTTCCCTTTTGAATTTGTGCCACAAGGATATCTTCACAACATCATTTGACTAGTACAGTTCCATGTCATCATAACGATAATATAATGACAAGTTTGTTCTTTTGTCATTTATTTATGGGATTCATACTAAATTAGATACATCATTACCCTAATGTGCATATGTCTATGATTTTTTTTACAATAAGTTGGAGGAGGAGTGTATCATTTCATTAAACGATACATTATGATTTCACCCAAATCATTAATCATTTGATGGACAATCAGCTCACCCTATTATAATAATGTATGATTAGACTTTGCAAACATCATTACTTTTTACCTTCACATATAATTGGGTCAAGGTAAGCTTTGTTATAATTTCCATCATTAACCTTACCATTATCACCTTTATTGTCATATCTAGAAATTGGTGCAATCGTTTGAAGTCCTTTTTGTACTAGAAAAACTCAATTTGGTAATAAAAGAGTGTATTTGTTATTAATTACAATATTTCAACATTCTCTCCTTAGTAATTATCTCTGTGAACTGAGGAAACTCTGTAACAGGTCTCTAGCAGTGCTAAGTAGTTACATTCTTAGGCAAACATGGGAGGAGTAGCAGTAAGGCATGAACCTAACTATGTCAACATGTTGTTACAAAACTTGGAGGCTCTGGAAATTTTTCGAAATGAAATATGGTTGAGTTATTTTGAGAAGTTGTAGGGTTTTAGTGAGTTGGTTGCTCTAAAGTTTACTCAAGCCCTAATTGAATAATACTCTTAAGTCAGGGGATTCAGAATTATTGTTACAAAGGAGGTAATTGTAAGTGTAACAAGGTTGCCACAGATAGGGACTCGATGGTTTTCAAAGGTAGAAAATCCATCAACCAAGGTTGTTCTTCTAAAGGAAGGAGAAGAATTGAGGACTAAGGGTAAGGGTTTTGACAAAACATCTCTTCTCCGCCATTGGGAAGATGCATACATTTTCATTCATAAATCTATTACCTGCAAAGGTCATTTTGGAGGACAGGGCAGTTGATAAATCTTCCATATTATTTTTTTAAATATTTTCAACGTATGGCATAGGGAGTGTGAGGGAGAAAAAACTTGGAAACTTCCCTGACTAACCATGAACTTATCAAATTAAAAATAATTCATTCGTTACAGGAGTAAGGAAGTTCATGGAATGGCCTGATAGCAAGACCTTGTGTTGGTGCAAAGGATGATGAAAGTGAGGAGCATAACGAGAGTGTTGAAACAAAACTCAAAAGTAAAACAGCCATACCCCCTAGGAGTAAAGTTGTTACACCCCCAAAGAGTAGAATAGTTGCAACTTTTAAGAAAAGTATGGTTGATGCATCACTTTGATATGGTTGTTGAAACTCTAAGATGTGGAGTTCTATTAAAACTTCTGTTGGTACATCCTCAAGAGGAAAAAGCATGCGAACAAAGAAGCCTATGGAGGTGTCTAGTGAATCATTTTAGAAGAGACATCATGGGTTCCCTATTGAAGAAGAATAACCAGAAGGAGACATTGTTGAAGCAAGAATGGTACCTGAGACAACAACTGCAGAAACAAATATATTTGAAGAAACCATGGATTCCTCAAGGAAGGTGAAGGTGAAAATGAGAAAACTGAAAAATCCAATTGGTGGAAGGACCCCCAAGAAAAGGGTGTGAGTGGTTGTTGCACAAAAAGATACCCCAACATATTAAGAGAATACTATTACAATTGAATCGTAGAAGCTTGAGGAACAAAAGGATGAGCGGAATCAATAAAATCCTATAGAGGAAGACCCCTCTACATTTGAAGCCCCTTTTGTTACACCAGAATTCAAGGAACAACATAAAGAAGGAGAGCCAGTAACAAAAGAATTGACAAAAGAAGAGGAGGTTGCCCCTTCCCAAGTAAGAATAAAATAGACCCTCTTGCCGATCAAATTAAAAATTTGAAAAAGGAAAATGAGGAATTAAGGAAACAACTTACTTTAATTGAGAAACAACTTCAATTTAAGAAGGAAGTTGGAGTAGAAATGTTAGCGGAAGCAATAGAAACAACATCATTCAATGATATAACTATGAAATTTTGTAAAGGGTGTCAACAATTTTTAATGAAGCCGAGGTTATGGAATCTAGTGCTATCTCGATAGGAGTTAAATTAGGTGAAAAAGATGAAGAATTTTAACATGTTTCTCCACAAGAAACTGTTGACAATGCCATTGTTACACAAGAATCAACAATTGAAGCAGAGAAGGGATAAGAACCTGTTTACGATGATGTTGTTACACAAGAACCAATAGTTGAAACAAAGCGAACTGAAATTAATGTGACTATTGCCCGACAAGACCCTATCGACAATGTTGTTATTACATAGGAGCCAACAACTGAAATAGTGTAGTGGGAAGAGAAAGGGGATAAATAAGAGATTGTTGAGTCTAAATCTTTAACAACATATGAAACAACTGATGTAAAACTTGAATAGTTATTGAGGACAACATTTATTCTTGGAGAAGTGTAAAAATGGAAGAAGTTAGTAGTTTTTCCCAATGATGAGCTTATTCTCTTGAAACAATTCCATGAGGAGATGGTCAACAACCCTAAGAAGAAATGGGTTGAAAAGTTACAAATTCAAGATTTTGTAAAATTTCAAAAGGGAGGAACCAGGCAATAGAGAAAGTAAAGGAATTGTAGGAGGAGGTGTTGTTGTTGCAACAAGATAAGGAATTCATATATGAACTTATTAATGGTTTACTATGTGGAAGGCTCCCTTCTCCATATTATCCTTTATATCTATAAGAAAGAGATTCCTTTTTCAATTGACAACCCTTAAGGAAAAACGACCATACAATACAAAGAAAATTCAAGATTTCTTGGAAACCTTTCAGAGTGCTAATTCCTCATAGCAACATTTGTTGTGTGAGTTTTATCTGCTTGACCTTGCCTATTCTGGAGATCAATATTTTAATTTGACACCTTATGTGGTGGGTGTTCAATTGACGGATTTTGTATCTTTTGTTTAGAATTAGGTAGGCTAGATGGCTGCATATGACATTGTAAAAACTAATTAGGGGCGAGTAAAGTTGTGGATTAGAAATGATCCTAAATCAACTAAAGATGTTGCACATATATATAATAAGATATGGTGATTTCTAGCCACCAAGACATTTCTAATGGACTATCGAAATTCAGTCTTACATAGATGCCTCGGGAATATACAGGGGATGAAAGCTAGTGCATTAGAAGGGAGTAAGCTAAGATGGGATATTTTTCGACAGGATTTGAAAGAAGAGGACCCCTATTATTTATATTAAAATTGTATGTAATCTCTCTCTAGGGTTCATCAATATGTGGAGTGCATTAAGAGAAGTGGCACATGATGGATTGGACTTAAATTCAATTTTCCTCTTGTTTTGGTTCTAAATTATCAATATCAACATCCATACCATCTTTCTAATAAACTTTGGGAAGTGACATTGGTCATTTCCCAAGGCTTTAGGGCCAAAGGAGAAGATACTGCAAGATTTGATGATTTTACAAGACTACACGTTCGGCATGTTAGGAACCAATTACAAGGGTCTGCATGAGGACATGCATATACTTAATATGGGGGGAGATGTTAGGCCATAGAATTTCCATCTTTTTGCATCTATTTTCCTATTTATTTTTCCTCCTTTTTGACCAACAAGACCACATTTTACCACTGTAACATCCTTTATTCACCAAAGTTTGTCCTTTTCCACATGTCACTTTATTAGTCTAATTTTACTTATAATTTGGCACAAGAAATACTATCTTAGGCGATTTTTATCATAAAAGTAATGTATGGGTTGTTTCAAGTTTAAGTGGTCTATTGAATTTATTGTTATAGGATTTCATTCTTAGTTTCCTTTATTAATTTGGAATAAAGGCTCTGTGAGCTATTGTTGATACACGAAAAAATTTCCTTGTGCATGTTACTTTTGAAGATGTGGAAGTTTAGTTGAAGCTTAAAAATATGTTGCCATTAGTGAAGATGAGATTAGCATTGTTGTTGAAAACTAGAAAAGTTATATAACACCAAAAGAAAATTCCCATGGATGTCTCTCTACCAGTTGATGAAGAGGAGATTGTTTATCTACAAGAAAATATGTTAACCGGTAAGAGAGAAATAAAAATGTGGTCAATCTGTAAACAATGTGGGCACCAATGAAGATCAGAGTGAAAAATTTAAAGGCAGGAGGGAAATCATAACACTGAGTGTTGATTTAGAGGATGGAATTATTAAAACAAAAGAAAATGTCATTTGAGATCAGTTGATAAAGAATAATTTAATTAATGGCGGCAAAACATTTCAACTTAATGTTAGCCAATTCTATATGTCAAATGAAAGACAATCTAAATATCAAATTAGAAAGCCACATCACCTACATGTCCATAACTTGAAACATAGATTAGGTACAATCCATATGCACATGTGGTTGATTATGTGGTTCTCATTGATATAATTAAATTTCCTAACAAAGAGCCATTTGAGAAGACGAGATGTTTTGAATACAAATATTATGTAATTGGGGGGCACCATTTTGCAGAGGCTAGAACACAATTGATTGAGGAATATCCTAATAACTTGCTTTTTAAAATATTGAGATGTATCATTTATGCGAGTTTAACAAAAATAAAAGCAAAGTTATTGGCATGGGATCATAATACGGATAATAAGTACACGATTTCTTCGACTTTCATCCAAAGGGTTGGATTTATTCATAGTGAATTTCAAGAAAAATGTGGTGGGGATAAGGAAAAAGTTAGTGTAAACTTTCAAAAGGAATGTTGTATGGAAATAAGTTATCAAATTGAGAAAAAATCAATTCAAAATGTGGAAAAGTAAATTCAAATTTATTCAAAGGTATGTATAATATTTTCTAGTTGGCATTTAGCACTAGGGAGATATGGGAAATGATTGATGAGATTTTCAACATGTGGGAGAATATTTTCATAAAAAATCAAAAGGTTAAAAAGTCTAAACCCTTAAGATGTACCAACAGTAAGATAGGTCCTGAATTTTGCATATTTTAGATGATATGACTATCACACCTTAGAGAACAATGCAAGGAGTAAAGGATGTCAAACATGTCAAATCAATATTATCTCTTGTGAAGTCAAGTGAATTATCATTGCATGAAATGTGCTCAGAATTTCAAAACTAAGTTTGTTGAATTGTTTTTATTTTTTTCTGGATTATGATTTTATTTTAAATATAAGATATTGTTGTTGGTAGTATTTGTTATATATATCAATCACTACATTAATAATTTTTATTTTATTTGTTCAATTATAAGTTTTATATGAAAATACAAGAATATATGGTTAAAATGTTGAATATAGAGAGTTGGGATGATGTTGTATACAACTACCTAGAATCAAGTTTTACAGCAACACTTAAATATTTTTATCTTGGATTCAAAAAAGTATGTTGATTTATACATTTAATTTATTCATATGTAAACTATTTTTATTTTATTACTTATACGTATATTTGTTTATTTCATTAAAGTTGTTGAAGAAGGATGCAGATGGAGTATCGAATAGTTTCAAAAGCTTTATTGAAAAAATTAAGTTGGAAAGGCTGAGAAAGCAACAACTTAGGAATGTTGAACTTGATCTTGGTCGTATTCGTTTCATTTAGAATGGGTTCGAAACTATCCATGAATATTAAATAATACAAGGTGATTGTGAAGGCATTGCAAAACTCATACCTAAAAGGGAAAATGCCCTACTTATTGCAGATAGTCCTCATGGTTTCAAATTTTCAAACATTAGATATGATAGTGAGCCTTATATTTATTGAAATTTTGATAAATTTGTTACGAGCTTTCAAGAAGTCACAACATCACTACTTTGGAGATTTGTGACATTTCATTAAGACACAAATTTTAATGTTATTATCAAGCTTCAAGCGAAACACAAATTCAAGGATGAAACTTACATGGTAAGACATTGAAATTTTATGTTTGATTAATGTTAAAAAAAATTATTTATGTACAAATTAATTGAACTTTTACTATGTCATGTTATAGGCAAAAGTCAAATCTTATTGGTTGCAAAGATCAACCAATGATAAGTTACTGTGAGTTCATCCAAGTTGAATGTTTGACAAAAGACTATAACTATAAGCATATTCTTTTGAATCGAATAAATGGAAAGATTCCTAGCCAAGTATTGGTTCATGATGTTGTTGTAAGAAAACTAACATATGAGAATCAATATGCAAAAGTTGAGATAGTTAACATTTATCAAAAACCACATGCATTGATTAACTATCTTATAAATTTATTTTAAAATGAAGGAGATTGGGTTTTGGATTTATTCTTAAGTTCAAATGAGTTTTATTATATAAAAATGAATTTCAATGTTTTTTTTCATGTATTTATACTTATTTACATAATTATTTCTTTTTTGCTTGATGATTAGGTACAACACTAGCATGTTGCCTCAAAAAGAAATAAACTTTATTGTCATTGAAGAAGGCTCACTATAATGCAGTTTTATTCAGCGAAAAAATAATGCTCTTCAATTTCTTCCAAATCCAATGCAAGAAGTTGGTTTGAGGAAATGAGATTTTAATAAATCATGTATGGTAGAAAAAAAAAAGTAACCTCAACCACCGTTAGATGGAATGATTGGAAAATGATACTTTAGGAGATTTGCAGACATCAAAGATCCATTAAAAGAGCAAAATGACCAAACCAAAGCACAAAATATTATAGAAGAAGACAATAATGAAGCTCTAGAAGATGATGAACAGGGACTATATTATATTATTGACTAAATTTAAGTTATACTTGCAAATCAAGCTCAATTTTGAGAACTATCCATCAGTTATACTTGTAATGTTTTGACTTTGAAATTTTATGACAAAAATAAGTATTCAATTATTTCTATTATATGTTTAATATTTGTATTATGTGATTTTCACTTTAATTTTAATCTGAATCATTATTTTTTGTAAAAAAAATTGTGATTATTATTAAGTTTTGACATAAAATTCATAAAATATGTTATTTTTTAAGTTCTTTTGTTAAAATTCTCATAAATATTGTTTATTTGACATGTCATTTTTAACAAAAAAAATGTCATAAAATGTGTATTCTTTTATTATATCTATATTCAAAATGTGTAGTTTTATGTTAAATGTTTAAAGTTGTTGTTTTTTAGCGATAATTATTTGATATGCATTGAAATATTAATTTGAGATACATAAATATATAGA
The DNA here is from genome assembly GCA_000404065.3 of Pinus taeda. NCBI lineage: Eukaryota > Viridiplantae > Streptophyta > Pinopsida > Pinales > Pinaceae > Pinus > Pinus taeda. The sequence continues at coordinate 91,112 of APFE031729877.1, read as the reverse complement.
AAATCCTAACTTTAAAATAGTAACCCATTTTTTTTAACTATGCGAAAAACAAAGATTTCATTACCAAAAAAATTGAAAAGAAAAACAAAAAAACACAAACTTGAAAAACACTTAAAAACAATTATGTCATGGAAGAAGAAGAAGAAGACGACATTAGAAAATTTAAAGTGTCAAAAATAAGTCCTCTAAAAAAAAGAGTTGATGTTACATCACTACTTTTCAAAATCAACATGAAATTCACTAACATTTAAAAAAAATGTTCATACTTGATATATAAGAAAATTTAAAATGTCAAAATATGCTCCAAAAAAAGTGCATTGTGAATCAACTCTTTTCAAAATCGAATGATTTTTTTGCTACCTCAAAAAAATTGATACTTGGTAAATTTCTCATTTGATCGATAACTATGTTACTTGACAAATAAGAGATTACATATTAATATAATATATATAAACATAATATTTAAATTAGTATTTTTTTTATCGATCACTTGGAACCAATACACACTTAGAGTCAATACCCCTATTGCCACCTTTTTGTCATTGGAAACCAAACCAGCTGTGGAATCTAATATTTTTAGTAATATAATCAACAAAGATTAAACAAACACATAAATACTAATTAGTGAGCTAGGATGTGTTGAGTATTGAGCATATCTAGTCTATATAATAGTGTACAAAAATGGCCTAGAGGCCTCATATGAAACCATAAAATACTAATAGAAGCCAAACAACTAACTGTTGTGCAATGAGTAAGACTAACACTAGCCTACATCCATTTGAACGTTGGATCTACAAAGTCTTGAGAGGAATCGTATCTCTTTCCACTCTAAAAGAGGTTTGCATGTCAAGATATTTGATCTCTCTCTGCGCTTGGAGATTTGAAGTTAAGATGGATCTAAGGTGGTTTAATTTCCCATTTTAAATAGCCTATATTCCACATGAATATCGTGGTTCAATACCATGTGTCATTTTAATTTTTATTATTATTTATTTTACAGAGTTATTTTTTTTTTTTTTTTGACCTAGTGAGAATGTTTACAATACATTATATTACGTTACAACATCTCTACCATACTGGGCTAGAAATTGTCTCTCGGCACAATGAAAACAAAATATGTTAGTCATTGAAACAAGTTGAGAGGAAGTGGACATGTTGATCAACTCCGTCCGAGAGCCCAGAGAGGCTAGGCATTTACTACGAATGACGAAAGATTCAATTCAAGCTAACCAAGGAGCCATATTGCAATGCTCAACCTACAAATCATCCATTTGTAAAAGAATCTCACGTTTTTCCTCATGCCTCTCAAGGAGGACTTTGGTGTCCCTAGTATCCAACACCCGATCGTAAATAGAAGCCACTACTTTAACATCAATGAATTTATCCTTGTCAGCAAAAACCTATGTGAATGCTTGTTGAATTTCCTCTTGGATCTCAAGTGGGTTGTGCAAGTGAAAACATCGAGTTATTGTATGAGCTAAAACCTATGTGAATGCTTGTTGGATTTCCTCTTGGATCTCAACGGGGTTGTGCAAGTGAAAACATCGAGTTATTGTATGAGCCCGAAGGCAAGCCCGGGCACTGTCTTTGGCTCTACTCGAGGCTCCTATATGACTATGGGGTCATTGTAGGAAGTTTACAATCTTCCCAAGCTATCTATTTGTGAATGCATTGAAATAATCAAAAGCGAAGGTTCATTTAAAGTAGATTGTTTTTCCATGACAATGAGTTCTATGAATAAGTGGTTATATGATTTTATAGGATAACACCACCGAAATTTGAAATTAAAATATTATTTTTTCAATTAGCAAATTAAAATCAAAATTTATTTTAAAATATCAACTTTTTATTGACAAATTAAAACCATAATAAATAAATAATCGAGAAAAACAAAAGTACAATATCACTCCCTTTTAATTAATTAGATGAACTCTAACTACCAATCAAGGAAATTCAAACAATAAAAAATCTGTGCTACAGTTGCCACAGAAATGTACAGTGCACCTTGTGAATTAAAACATAAATTGGTAAAATGAGATATTTTTGAAACCTTTCACAACGCTCAAACCTCAACCAAACAGGTCAATTTGTGATTAGGAGAATACGATGGCAAACGGCCGACTCCAAAAGGTGAATCCATCCATTGCTTATTCTTCTTCTTTTGGTACACGTGTAATTTATGCGATGGGTATCAAAGCATAGTTTGCCACGTGTTAAGTAGAGAATCAATAAGCTCGTTCTGAATGCCGACTGGTGGTGATGTTTGGAAAGTTAAACTTTTATGGTACACCATTACACTCATTGTACTAATATCAAAATAAGAAAATTATTAATGGCGTTGTTGGTTTAACAAAGGAAATATTTTTTTGTTGTGTTTAAATGTTTTTTTAACCGTGGAAATGGATTTCACGCTATAAAAATTATGGCTTATTTAAAATTCTGAAATTTCATAGTTATAATTTATATTTTTTTAAATTTCCATCGAATTTTCTGAAAGCCATGGCAAAATTTCTATGGTTTTCTATGCGAAAACATGGCATGTTTAGACTACTCTAATCATTAAGCTTTGAAGAGAGATTTTATCGATTTATTAATGAAGTTTGGGTGGAGATATTAAAAGATGATTTTGGGGTGAATTTTTAACATTAAAAGTAGGTATTATTTTTAAGGATAGGTATTATTTTTAAGGATATATTAATGTGATTTATCTATATTATTATTTAAATAAATTTTATCATATAATTGTATTTAAAATTAAATGATATATTTCTTATTATTTATAAAGTTTAAATCGTTTGATTAGTATATGGGTTCACTTAGAAGTGTATATAGTAGTGAGAATGGACCTATGACAACCCAATTATCAGTGTAGTGGTAAGAGTGGAATTAGCGTATGGATTCACTTAAAAATTTATAGTGATAATAGTGAAAATAAATTTATATCAACGCGATTGTCAATATAGTGGTGGTAGTTGAAATAAAATTATATAGAAGTGGTAGTTGAAATAAATTTATATCAACCCAATTGTCAATAATAAATAAAAACAAAAAATAAGATATTATTATGATTAATTTAAAATTATGTATATGATTATTTAAATAAGTTAACCAACACATTATACATTGTATTTAAGATGAAAGGATAATTTACTTACCATTGTATATATATTTTTTAATAGAGAAGTAATTATATCAATATAGTTTTATTGCGATTTTCAATGAAAGGTTAGTTTGAGCACTCTCTCTTTAGGTGTTTATTCATGAAGTATTTCTTTTTAGTTTATGTTTGATTAATAAGCGGAGGTGTTGGTTTATATTTGATAAAGGTCTTTTATAGTGATGGTAGCAAATGAGTTTAGTAGCTATTGTTTTTTATATATATAAAACTTAGTATCACTTCACTATTAATTCAAAACCTATGATTACGTTAGTCAATTCAAAACACCATCTCTATGATTAAAAAAGACAGATTTATGTTTTTATTTTTAGTTTTTAAAACTATAAATTATGAAATAATTTTTTTATTATGAGAATGAGACTAAATAGTTTCTTAATATAAAAATTAGAGTTGTTTTTAGTGGATTTTTTGGATTTTCTGGAATTCGTTGGAAAAATTTAAAATGAAATCTTGATTTGTGTTATTTAAACTAGTTTTTCATTGTATATATGGATTGAGCCCCTCGAAAACCCTTAGGGCACTTCGATTGCGCAGGATTATCCGTCAAGCTTGGGATTTCAATAAATTCCTACCAGATTTTAGAGAAATTAGACCAGAAAAACCTACTGTAAAAACTTCCAAAATGTCGCACTAAAGACAACTCCATAAAAATCAACCATTCTTGTTTTGAGAAAATAACTTTTCAGCAATTCATTTTATACTGACAATTTATTGCCCATACAGCCAAAAGATACAAGCAATGAAAAAGCAAGTCCCATCACCAATTCCACCCTTCAAGCAATAAAAAGCCAAATCCGATCACCAATTCCACCCTTTAGAGTTTTGGTGTTCGGATTTGATTTCAAAAAAATCTCATGCATATTGTTATATTTTCATACGATAACCACACGTTCCCAAGGTAGCAGGTCAAGGTTCCAGTTTTCGTTGATGGGCCAGTGATACATGTGGTCATCGGGCGCCGCCTCTTCCATGTATGGATTCCAACATTCAAACTGTACAGTCGATGATGGATTCCCACTGTTTTGCCTCTTCGCAGGGTAGACAGACGAGGCTTCGTCGCAGTTGAAACCCATTGACATTGACACGTGACTACTGATCTCGCAGGAATTTAAATGCTGGGGCAATACCTGGAGGCTGGACGACCGGTCCACATAGGACAGGGCCGCGTTGCTGGCATCTGACATGCCATGGCTCAGAAAGCTGTCCACAAACGGATCCTCGCTCTGAAACGGCCCAGAGAAGGAACTGAATTTGGGCATAACCGATTCTTGTGGCACGTCAGCAGGTGACGGGGCCTGCAGTTCTGGGTTCGAGAACACCCGGGTAGAATGAGTCGCTTTCTTGTATATCCGGCACAGCACCCAATCGTCCAACTGGAAAAACACAAGCCAGGATCAATTCTTGAAATTCCCATTAAAAAAAAAATTTAAAATATATATACATATCTGTATGGTGATTCAATTGGTAATAGTTGTGATGTAAATTAAAAGATTTTATTTTTAAATCTGGTGAATAAAATTCACTAAAAACAACAATTCTTACGCGCAGAGATCGCTTTCTGTTCGTTGGCATGGTTTCAGTGAGGCGGTATTCGTGCATGATCCAACTGGTTTTCAGGCCCTTTGCCGGTCTTCCCTTGAAAAACACCAGGGATTTCTTCACGCCCACTATCTGCGACGAGATGGTTCCCGACATGACAGAGATGGGCTTCTCTGTTCCCGTGGCTTTCCAGTAGCCAGAGCCGGCGGATCTGTTGGGGCGCGACCCGTTGGGATATTTTCGGTCCCTGGGGCTGAAGAAATACCACTCTTGCTCTCCAAAAGAAGCCTTCGCTGAAATCCAGTCAACACATATACATACCACCGTGAGAAGAAGAAAAAGGGTCTCATGGAATGTAATTCAGAAAAAAATAACTAAAACCTTCGCGGTTTTAATTTTCTTTGGATCTAAAATTGATTAGGCCGGAGTTCAGACAATCTAGAAATGTTAAAATATATATATAAACCCGGGTTTGGAGGGGATACTCACCGGGCAAATCCCAGGGGTCATGCTTGTACAGGTCAATCTCTGCAATAACTGAAGCAGGGAGAGGAGAACAGGAGACCTTGTTCTTCAGGTAATGGATGAGCAGCTCCTCGTCTGTGGGGTGAAATCTGAAGCCCGGCGGCAAGTGTGGCAGAAACTCCGGGTAGAATGCCGAACCATCCATCGCAATCGTAAGTTCGTGTGTAGAGGATGTCTGAAATGTTGGTGGGCGGCGTCCCTCCTGTTATAGGGCCGCCGCCGTCCCAATCCTTAAACTTCCTCGTGCGCACGGCACTGACCCAAGGGCAAGCACCCACTGCTGCTGACACGTGTTTCGACACGTCCGCTGACAAGGACAGCAACGTGGAATCTAAGAAAGTTAGCCACAGCCAAAATGGAGAAACCACGTGTGAGGGCTCCCAGGTGCATGGATTTGGAAAAGAAGAATATGCCCTGGGCACGTCGGGAGATTATGTTGTGAACGTCCACTATGCTACTGACAGGTATGCCACGAAAAGGAAATACTTTGATGATGATTGGTTTTCGAGTCCACAGTTTTGCCAACTCAGCCTCAGTCAAAGGTCAAAAGCGCTTTCTGTCAAGCAAGTTTGTTCGAGTTGACAAGAGATGGATGGGAAGCTCGGTCGCTGGTAGATATAGATATTTAATTAGATCTCAAAATTATGTATATACCATATTGATTTTTTAATCATTATTGTTAATATTTTAAAAGTTACGTATTAATTTTATATTAACAATTTAGTAAATTATACATTTCCATTGTATTACAAGGTAATTGGATTTTTCTACTTTCAATTACATTTTTTTAAGAAATTAAAATAATTTACGATTAATAATATCATAGTATATTTTTTTTAATTATTTTTTTCTTTATATACATATATATGAAATTGGTATTGAAATAAATTTATTAATTATGGCGTAAGGCATTCTTTTGAGAAGAACTCCCCTTTCATGTCACTTGTATCGTCGTGCGTCGTTGATTTTGGTGCTAGACAAATAATGTCTACTATCGGATTGGTTCCTCCAAAAAAAACTTCAGAGACTGGTATTAGTTAGTTAAAGAGCATCATTTGTATTATTCAGTCCAATATTAGTTCTATAGAGACATAACAAAAAACTTTTACAATATTACCAAGAGAGGGTGCAGTTCCAAAAGCAAGAGGCTCTTCCTTGCATTCTCAAAAGTTGAAGCAACCACGTACTGATGGCAGAATAAGAAGAAAGCTAAAAGGCGACATTCCCAGTGGTTTTGAAACTTTCTCATTAACATCATTTTTATCATAGTTAAGTTGCTATTTTGTTCATGGTGGTTGTAGGTCAGTGGTTACAAGTATTCCAATGTGGTATGGGATACTCTATTATTTACCATTTGGCCTAGGGCTTTCAAAGCCTCTACACAAGACAACTATCTAATTCTTGTTCTTTTTCCACAAAAGTTTGTTTTGGGTTATTACAAAAGAATAGTCAATTTTGAGGTTACTTCAAGGATCATTCTCGCAAGGAGATAACAGACTCAGAGTTCCTAGATATCTCCCTTTAAAATTCATATTAAGTGTTTTTCACTAAACATTGTTCTAATTTATTCTCTCTTAGTTTTGTTTCAGGGTGTGGTTGTTAATTTATTGGCTTGGTTGTTTGTTTATGGGTTATGTTTTACAATTTTAACGCAATTCATTCCCCCATTTCATGTATTTAAGAGGGTTTCACCAATTTACCAATACAACAACCCTAGCCAAATGAAGACCCTCATATGCATTGTCTCTCACAGGTAAACCTAGCAAGCCACTGCTCTGACTACACAACCGAATGAAAACACTCATCTGCGTTGTCTTTCACAGGTAAAGCCACCAAGCCACTGCTTTAATTACGTAGTCGAATGAAAACCCTCATATGTGTTGTCTTTCACAGGTAAAACCACCAAGCCATTGCTCTGATTACACAACCCCCCAAAGCCATTCCTGTGACGACAAACAATTTCATGACAAGTTAAGTGATGCCAATGAATCCATTATCTGATTGCCTCCATCTCAAATTGATTTACTTTGCCACTAGTGTCTTCTTTGGTTCCAGGGTTATTAGATTTGCATGCCCATATATCTTCAATCATTTCCTTCTGATGGTGGCTCAAACATAGAGCTTAGAAAGGGAGAAGAAATGTACTCTAGTGTCAAGGGGTGAGTGGGAAGGGTCCTTATGGAGAAAGTTGGTATTTAAAGGTATAAACAGATATCCTGGAGGGCATGGAGTACACTCAGTTTTTGTCTGAGACTATTTTGTAAGGTTCATCACATTATGACTATACTGAAGTCCAATGTCCACCTTCTAAACAATATTTTATGTCTCTATCTTGTTGGCTATGAGCGTGAATGGATTTTGCTGACTTTCAAATTTAGACTTGTAATTTTCCTATTCAATACATCATGACATTCTTCCTAACAAAGACCACGGATGTGCCCTCACCAAAATTAGAACCGATGCTTCCCTATTTATTATTGTTTTAAAAAAAAATGAAAATGAGACACCCAAGGATAGGGTAAGAACATGCCATAGTGAGTGGATTTAATGCTTATGAAATCATAGCATTACTCAATGAGGTATGAAATGAAGATATCCAGTCCTATCCTCTTTTTCTATGGTCCTTGCCCTGTAATTCAATACTAAAGCAAAGACCAACCATTGAACTCCCTCACGTGAAAATGGAGAGGAATTTTCATTACCTTCCCATACTAAGATGTTGTGCACACAGAAACTGGACTATTCATCTCACATCATAGGTTGTAATCCACCTTTTTATTTTCCATATTGAATGCAAAATGACATTCTTCCTATGAAAAACAACAGAGATGCTCACTTTTTCCATGACCATGTCTTTCAGAAACAATGAAAGCTTAACATTTAACAAAAATATTTTATGGAGAGTGGGTTAGATCCAAGAAACATGATCCTTTGTTAGATCGCTTGCATGATGGCTCAAAACACCTTAGAAACGCATTGAAACTTTTCGAAATACTTATATAATGAGTGAAATGCTACCAATGCTAAAACAATCCCAAAGTTTACTGTAATGTCATTTAAAGGATTTTTGGAGGAATTCCTAGCTGTGTTTTCTGGTTTATCGGAAATATAATGTCATGTTCAAATATGTATTTTAGATTTTATATTCCGAAAAAAATATTGAGGAAAAAGAGAGTTGATAGCAATGTTTATGACACTATATATCGTAGACCTTCAATTTCAAGTGGTGAGGTGCATTGTCGCACTGGATTAGGGTTATAGAATGTTATAACCTTTCTTTGTGTACTCTTCAATTGGGTACGACACAAATTTTTAGTTTTTATTCCCTCATCAACGCAATCTCTAGTTTGCATTTGTAGTTGGGTATGTGTAATTTGTCTTCAATCTTTCATATAAGAGTTTTGGTGTTTGTGAAATTGTCAACATTTCATATTTTTTAAAAAAAAATTATGATCATAAGCTAATATTTAGTTTCTTGGCCATCTTAATATGTTTAGATTTAGTATTGATCATGAATTTATAAGGTGGGAGAGACATGTTAGTTGTACTCTTTCTAAGGTTGTTTTGCTATAAAAAAATGTTGATTTACAAAAAAATTATGGTGTGTTTGTTGTTGATTTTTAATGTGTAGCCTTTTTGGTTTCTAAAGGATTTTTTTGTGTGCTTGTCCCTTATTTTCATTACCTTATCATACCATATTTATACCATATTTTAGCAATTATATTGTATTATTTATTTGTTGATGGTTTTTTCCCCTTTTTAATTTTATTGCTTTTTTCACTATTGTAGATTTTCCTTTCTTTGTTGTTTTCATCCATCCTTTTAAGGAGTTGCCTTTGGAAATCCTGCATTACTATTATTTCCTTATATACTCTTTGATTCCTATCAACCAATGTTTTTCATTTGTGGAAATTAATAGGAATATTCTCTTTCTTCCTTTGTTTATATTATATTTATACACAATGTTGCATGTTTTCACTTTCAATGGAGATTTATTGGTTGTGTAGTGCTACATAGTTTCCCCCTTTTCCAATGGACCACAAGATAAAATTTATCTGATTTTCTTCACAATTTTTAAGTCTTGTTTCATAGATAGCCTATTCATCTCATACTTTTCTTTCTTCCATCTCTCTCCAATATGTGGAGGACATAAATTTGTCACTTAGCGGTTTAAAGATCTACCTTGGCAAGGGTATTAGGTTCATCTAATATTTTTGAAACTCTTGCATGCCATTCTATTGTGAGTAAATCACACAAGAAAATATTGCATGCTTACATTAAGTGGATTGATGATATTTTGCAAACTCTGCATGGTGGATTAGGTATGGTCAACAAACTTTGTTAGTATGAACATTGTTTTATGCATATAATATTGTAGATCAATTATCGAGAGAATGTCATAATTGAGTTCCACATGTTGGTGATGTGTATTATCTATGTTAAATGTATATGGTTCTTTATGTACGTAAGACTCCTCCCATGCTTCATTCTTAAATATGATGAAACATATAATAGTTTCAATTCTCAATTATTTTTCCTTGGAAATTTGCAAGTATTCTTGTTTTCCAATTCCAAATGTAAGAGGTATTTCCATAATCGTCTAAAGCCATCCAAACTTACCTAAACTGCAATGTACCACAAACAACACAAGAAGGTGAACTGATCAATTTTATGGCAGCATATTACAGATTAAGTGTAGTGGATTATTGTCTCACCCCTTATTATCCCCATCACCAAGACATTCATGCTGAGCAAGTGAAGAAGAGGAGACACACAATAAGCAAGCCTTATTCTAGGTCTATTGTTAGTGCTTCTTTGGAAGTTATCTAGAAAAAGAGAATCGAAAAAATAGAAGTTAGAGTTGTTGCTCGTGAAGCTGCTCTAAAGTATGATAAAAACATTGTTTCCTGTGACAACTATATAGATGTCTTCTGCTTGAAATTGCATTGTTGAACATTGAACAATATTTTAATTTCATTGTGTTCATCAACATCTAAATTCTTGTGTTTTCTTACTTGGTAAGCTCCAATTCCTGATATAGTTTTTCATTATTAAATACCAGGGAAATAAAAGAAAGGATAAAAGAGACTAAAGATGAGAAGAAAGCAAAAAGGTTGAGACTGTTGCAAAGGCACAAAAATCATAAACAAAGGGTAACATACCAAAACTAACATTCCCAAAGGTCCCAAACTTGGGGGTGCAGGTGGAAAACGATGAAGAGGTAGATTTGGTTTCTATTTTTAGTATACCTATGATGGGAGTTGTTATAGACACAAGGGTATTGAGATTTGTTATAGGACTGATGTTTTTAATGATGTTGAGGAACTTCTTCGAGGACCCTTTTCTTAAGATTTTTTTTAGAACCAATTATTTTGTAAAATGTTATTTTTGATTGGGTTTTATATTAAATTTGAATTTTTGATGCGACATTATACAAGTATCATTGATTTCTATGTTTTTGTTCTTCGTTGATTCATATAGTAAGTGAAATTTTAGCTCTTAAAATGTGGTTTTCTCTTCCTTTAAAAAACTATGCCTTCAATGATTCCTCTCTAGAGTAAGGATCACTTCTGAATTAGCACTATTGAAATGGTATTTTATGTGTTCTATTATAATGTTGTTCTGAGATTCTAGTTATCTTACCTTCCAACTAAGAGGCAGTTATTAAACATTTCTTTTAAAATGGAGAGAAACTACTATCTACATTTTATTGTTTCTAGATGTAATTTGAGGAAAAACAATACTTCAAATCTTGCAAATGTTTCCCATGGAGTTGATCAGATAGATGTATTTTGTGTTAAATCCTTGTTGTCAGTTTGGAAAATGGCACTTGCAGTCTAATATAGACTTAGAACAAGTGGTATTTGTTGAATTTTTGAATCTCAATCTCTATGGCCCTTGCGCTTTCTCAACTTCTCCTTAAATATCTAGCATTAGAAATTTGCAACTCCACAAGTGAGCACAATTACTCCCGGGTAGTAACATTTAGGTTTCTGCCTTTGCCACTTTTAATTTCTTGGCTATCATTCTATTGGTAGGTATCCAGTTAGTGTCAGTAAAATATTTGTTTCTGTGAGCATAAGCTAATCTAATACATGTGATCAAGACAATGAAAACTTCTCATGAAACTTGCAGCAGTTGTGGCATTTGTTCACTAGAGAGGTTGTCTATTAAGCTTCCCCTAAGGTTGGTGGGATAGATAACCTCCAGCATGCCATCCTAGTCAAAGGTTGTTTGTTCTTTGTTGTGAAGGGCCTGTAGGAAATGCCTTCATAAGACTTGATACTTATGGTGAGATAAGTGAGAAAATCCATTATTCCCTAATAGCAATATTCGGGTTTCTTATCCCTATTGTACGCTCTAAGGGAATTTATGGGTACTTGGAGTGCATTTGGACTTAGTCATCTAAGGTACAAACTTTTCCCAATGGCTCTAGTAAAGGGCCAATTCAAGATCATTGATTTTTTATTCTATTTTCGATATACGTTGGACTTTGTCCTATGGACCTAGTAAGGGCCAGTTCAACATGGATGATATTTGATTCTATTCTGGATATCTTTGAACTAATTCATCAGGGAACTTCCCTCAAAACCAAGGGAAATTTAGTGGTGGTTTCTCATTTTTCTCAAATTATTAAAAAAAAAAATATTTTAATGGTCATTAACATTTTCAGCTATGTGCCTGCAATGCATAATTTTTAAGGACTGGCACAAACCCATGGAAGTTACTAGAGTCCCACACAACAGACTCTAAGGGAACCAAATTAACAGATATCCTAGAGGGCATGGAATACAGGAGTTTCTGTCTTAGACTATTTTCTAAGGTTCATCACACCATGATTATACTGAAGTCCAATGTCCACCTTATAAACAATATTTTATGTCTTTGTTTTGATCACTATGAGCATGAGTGGGACTCTCTTGACTTTCAAATTATGTCCCAGAGACCATCCACACATATTTAGTTGCTTAATGCTTTTATGAAATGATACATGCATAGGTTTTCCAAGTTTAAGAAAACAATATAGATGATTCTGGCAATCCATCTTCCATTCTTTTTTAAATCAAACACTACGTTTCTCTTGTCTTGACTGTGTGGAATAAGGTTTCTTACTTGGATCTAAGAAAGAACCTGGCTTAGAAATTTGTTTAAAAAAATGGATTTGGAACATGGATTTATTCACAAAATAAGGTAAATTAATTAATTAATTCTCAATAATGTTAAGCAAAGTGACAAGAACATCTCTAGTATACATAATTTCATCTAAGATGGTTGTAATTTAACATTTGCACTTCCAATTTCCCGTCATTTAGATATCTAAAATTTTTAATTCTTCATTTAAACCTTCACGTGATACAGGAAAGATAGAGATCCCAATTATAAATGGTTACCCAGAGGAAACCACATTAATATTTCTCTTTTACTCAAATTGGGCTACATGTAGATCGTGTAACATATAACATCACTCTTCATCTATGTTGTTTTTTCATATGCTACCAACTTATGGAATTTCCTTTGCAACATTTGGTGCAATTGCTAGTATAGATATTTTTACGTTGAAATGTTTTTAAGAAGTATAAGAACTATGCATCTTCCTAACACTAAAATTTAGTGAAAATATAAGGTTTTTTCCATTTTTTAATTACTTTATATTTCTCTAAAATTAATATAAAATTAAGTTACTTCACACGGTTATTGAAATATTTTATTTATGGTAGAGAGTGAAACTAAAATATTTTTACCACATCTCTTTTACACTGATAACGAAGAAAGAGTGAAATATTTTTACTAGGTCACCTTCATATTGGATTATAATACTTTTAATTAAAACTATCTAAACATTTATATTCATTTTTCTTTTTTATAATAATCGATATTGTTTTTTTCATTTAGAAAATACTTTATTTATCTTAAAAGGGACACATTCACGTTGAAGATGGACAAAATCATACATTTCCATCATGCTGGGCTATAGAGTGCGCCTCTCGATGAAATGAGGATCCATAACTAGAACAAGTATATTGAAAATATGTATAGGAATAAGTGATTTTGTGAGGCAACACAATGAAGTCTATAGCGTTTGTTTTGAGGAAACATTGCCTTTCAGGCAAGTATTTTGCACCACTTGCACCAAATGCTAGGCATATTAGGCAAGCCTACTTTGTTAGGGGCCTAATCACAACCCAAACTAGAGTATGAGCTTCCACACATCCTATATTAAATCCAAAGGAATATTGATACCTTGATGTCACATATATGGTGGAAAAGTAGAAATCTTGTGATATTATGATGTAATATTTGTTGATATTCTTACCAAAGAGACTTTCTCCCAGAGTTCCATTTGGGATGTACTCATAAGAAAGCAATGATCTGCTCTTGTTTCTCAAAGAAAATTTCAATTAGTCCCACTAGATACTTATATTGAACTTGAGAGAGGAACACAATTATTTTTTAATTCAGATCCACTCTAGATGAACCCTTGTTTGGCCCTTTTGATTGACACCATTTCACTTCCATCTAGAAATGCTTTATATACCTACAAATTCCAGTGACAAAGATAAACACTCTCTCCAGATTAACTATCTAAAGTTCCATCTTGTGTTATGTATGTCACCTTCATATGGTTATGGTTTGGTGTTCTCGTGGATTATTGCCTATGGATCTTCATAATCCCATTTAAAGCACTTTATTACCTAATGATGTGTTGGGTGTGGAGCCTGATTATCTTCTTTATTTAGAGGTATCACCACATTGGACCCCAGTTTGTAATGTGGCGGAAAC
>APFE031729877.1:43570-69093 GCA_000404065.3 Pinus taeda | reverse complement strand
AGAGTGCCATACATCTTGCAAAGAACTCTACATTTCATTCCAAGACTAAACATATACAACTCAAGTACCATTTCATATGGTCAGCATTGGAAGATAGACAATTGAAGCTGGAAAAGATACACACTAGTCAGAATCTTGCAGATATGTTAACAAAAGTTGTAACCAGGGAGAAACTGAGATTCTGCTCAGTTTCAATTGGTCTTCAAGTATGATGAAGAAGATGAGAAACAATGAGCTCCAAAGTGGAGTCATTGTCCAGCAAATGAAGCAGCGGTGGAGTTGCTATAATCAGTCTCCAAGTGGGAGATTGTTGGGTGTGGAGCCTGATTATCTTCTTTATTTATAGGTATCACCACATCAGACCTCAGTTTGTACACTGCAAGGGGGGTATGGGGGGGGCACTGCGATCTTTGGGAGCTCCCCCTGGCGGGGGATCAAGGGCAGTGCCCCCGAAGCTAAAAATAGATGTAAAATTGCCTTGTAAAATGTTCTAATTTCGTAGTCAATCTGGGTCGTTCATTAAGCGGAGATTTGATGGTAGAAGTTATGTTTAATTTAGGGGTTTTTTACCCTAGAAGGTAACCCCTCACTATATATGAGGGAATTGTATTGCGTCTATGTAGATCAGTATTCTAAGCGAGAAAGAGAGACTCGAAGATTGTGTGAGAGCGAAGAGGAAATTACAAAGGATATGTTGTAGGTTGTATCTCTTCATTTTACTAGATAATATAAAAGGAAGGACTAGTTGTTTCTCCATGGATGAAGCCCAAATTGGGTGAACCACGTATATCTGTGTCTCTCTTATTTTATGTGTTTTTTGTGTTTATATTTATGCAATATTTTATGTGTTCCATTGCTCTGTAATATATAATTTCCTAACATGATGGTGCTGGAACAACCAACAAGGGGATCTCCCAAGTATGAAGTCCCAACTAGACCTCACACTGTTTGGTGTACGAGTCACATCTGGTACGATGGCTCGATTTCCATTATCTTAGAGATTTTCCTTAGCTCTTACTATTCATCACATGTGAGTGTTATGGTTGTAGCTTCAAGAAAGCGAGGTGAGTATGCCTGGTGAGTGCTTAATGTAACTCTATGTCTGGGGTTCTCTTAATGTCAAAAGGGGTAGGTAAAGTGACCCTCTTGATGAGAGGGAATATTCCTAACCCAGGAAGAAACACATGTGAACAACATCAAGGGTATGTCTAGCATCTAGCGGAATAGTCCACAACAGATGCAACAGTCGTGGAAACCAAAGTTCAAGTGAGAACACGTACATCATCCATCGGAGTAGTCCACGCTAGGGTGATGGTCGTTAAAACCAAGAAAACATAAAGATGGTATGCCTAAGGTCCGACGGAGTAGTCCACATGGACAGGACAATAATGATAAAAAATACAACACATCTTCAACAATATGAGTACTAAAATGACCAAAGTAGTTCAACTATCTTAGTATAGGTTAAGAAAACATGCAATACAAACGTTTAAAGAATATCTTACAAACGAATACAAAACATGCATGAAAACGTGCTAGCCTGAGATAAGATTTTGAATTAAGGAAAATATCCAAGACACATCTATACATCATACATCACTAGCCCCAGTAGTGGAACATTGGAGCCACTCCTCGCTCCTCAAAGAACAGACTACAAAATCTCAAGGCTATGTCAGAGGAGCCAAGGTCAAAATTCCTTTTCTCATACAACGAGGGGGTATATATAGCCAAGGGGTTATAACTGACCCTGGTGACCCTTCAACTTCCCTCATTTATGTTTGACTTCCTATGACTTTTTGACTTTACATGACTCTTCGACTTCATATGTGGGTCTCTTGGAATTACACTTTACATTACATTGATTACAAAAAGTATGGCCCATAGTAGTGATGTGGCCGAGACAACTCATGACACAACTTAACATGAGACTGCTGACATGTACTAGCTGACTGTAGTGTCCATGTCGAGCTATTGTGTTGCTGAGTGATGGTATGATCTCAGTGTAATATGTCTTCACCTCTGCATGGCAAAGTGCACGGGGTCTTTGATGGTCTGATCTTGGCTTGATGGTGCATGTGAATGTGTCCCTTCCACTTGCTTGCTCGATGTACTTCATGTGTTCGTTCGACCACGAGCAAGTCTTCTAACATGCACCTCTTTTCCATCCCATTTTTCATCGCGCCATGTTTCATCGATGTACCTGTTCCTGCAATCACTCGTAATGAGACAACATCAAATCAAAAAATATCATAGTCTATCATGATGCATTGTTTTCCATTTTAGTGCAGGTGACCGAGAGAGGGACAAGGCACTGAAACTACGGAGAGCACAACTCAGGCTGGGATGCAAGGCTTCAAAGCACTGTTAAGAAAAACTGCACAAATTTCACTAGGAGACAAATTTTGCGATCCGGGAAAGCAGTGACAACTGTGGGGGAAAACATATTTGGGAGGCAGAATTGCGCATTTTTTGGGAGAAAGGCCAGGCATGGTGTAGGGGAGGTGTTGGGCCAATTTGTGCAATTTTTAAGGGGAACACTAGGCAGGCCATCCAACTAGGATCTGAGCAATTTCTCCACGGAAGACAATGCGGGCAGCAGGAGGCACTGGTAGAAAAATCTGCGTATTTTTCCATAGGAGCACAAGATCGAATTGTAGGAGCTGCTGGTCAAAATTGCGCAATCCTGGGAGAAAATCCGGGCTCAGACAATTCTGTGCAATTCCTAGGCTGGTTGCAGAGCGTGCAAGAAGGGTAGGACATAATATCTCTACGCCATTCCTGGGCTGGTTGCAGAGCGGGGAAGAGGGGATGTTCGTAGGACAACTCTACATAATTCCTAAGTTGGTTGCAAAGCGGGGAAGAAGGGCTAGTAAGATAGCTCTGTGCAATTCTTGGGCTAGTTGCAGAGCAGGGAAGAAGTGCTAGTAGGAAAACTCTGCACAATTTTGGAGATCATTGGAGCCCTGGATCACAAATCAAGTCACTTCTTTTGGTTGACCAGTGGGAGGTCTTGTGGGAAGTGCAGACTGGATCAGTTTCTGGGACAAATTCTGTGCAATTCTGGGAGTCAGTCAACTGGCTCATTTCCATAAGTGTACTCATGCATACATGACAATGTGATCACACACTTAGCACGACTCGATGACAAGACACCTCAAATCAACATGAAAACATGTTCTCAGTGAGACTAACTTGAAGGTTGAGAGTGACAAGTGTGACAGTTGAAATATGTCTTCGAATGACCGGGACAACACTTGTGCGACAATGTTTACAACTTTGTGTGTGAGTGCAACTGATGTCAACAAAGTGAAAAAAACTCATACACATAAACACAAACCTTCAAAATTTCCAAAACAAACTCGCAAGCATGACATAGCGATCAACATGCCAAAAGACGACCAATGATTGATCAAGCGAGGAGGGTGTGGAAACTCGACAAGAGCTCATGGGATGAGCCCGAGTGTTTGCGACCATCAAGGGGGAAAAATCCAAGGAAAGCTCCGAAATTTGGATGTAGGCCAAAATTTTGGAGGGTGTTGCAGTGGCTACAGTGACACACTAGTTGAATACCAACTTCTTTGTTTCGGTTCATCTACAACATAGGGCCTTAGCCTTTTAGGAAGTATTGATTCATTTTGTAGGTTACTTTGGCTTCCCCACTTACCCCATGGACAGACATGGTTCACTTTGTACCAACTCTGTCAAACACAACAAAATTTTAGCTTGATCACAGTGTTTCAAAATCGGGAAAGGTAGTTTAATTCATGAGCTTAATATTTGCAGAGTATAAGTTTTCATCTCTGGTGTTGCTCTGCTGCCAGCAAGCCTGGACAGTACCCCAGTGGAGTCACGTAGGAACACAAGCATCGCTCCACTACCAACGAGCCTAGTTAGTACCCCAGTGGAGTTGCTTGATTCACCTCTCTGCACCAGAAGCCTTTATCTTCTTTCACCTTTGTATTTTTTTAAAAGAGGACTGTGCATAGGCACTTATTTATTTTTGGGACGGAAGAAGGATCCCGACTTATTGAGAGCATAAGAGGTTGTTCCTTCAAAGAAGCATGTAAGACCTTTGATTTAGGTTTGCTCGTTTAAATTTTTCCCCTTCTCTGTTTCTACTAGTTGCATTAAGCTTGAACACACAGAGAAGAAGACTGAATATAGGCATGGGGTCTCCCAGTATGGACACAGGTTCATGGTTTGACCATAGCTTCGCTTACAAATGGTTCGTATTTTCCGTCCAGGCTTCATTGGCCAAAAGTTACAACGAAGCACAGAGAAGACGGACATAGGACTAACCAAGTGTTGAAGTGTCACGAGACTCTTTAAATTCAGCCACATACTTATTCAAAAGCTAGAACATAGTATTGGATAACACTTATTCCCGTAGCGAAAACAAAAGGAAAACTCATCACGACACGGAAAAACAAGACAAGGAAATGAGTACACAACAAGTAAACAAAAATAGAAGACAAGAAAGAAAAATGGCTAAAGAAAACATAATGAAAATAAGAAAACCATGAGGGACTACAAGTGCAAGACGAGTGCAAGGAAAGAAAACTAAGATGCAGCTAATCCTACTCCTATCCTAACAGCTAGATAGTCACGATTACGTGACATAAAATTTCTAGTGAAGCCACCGTAGTCGTTCCCGAACTGCAAACACAAAGATACAAGTGGTTAAAACAGATAACAAATAGTGTGCAACAGAAAATACAAAAGCTTGAAAATATTGCACATGAAAAGGAAGGTCTTTCTTGTGGCCAGAAAAATGTGTCACGATTGCCCAATACACATGCTTACCTTTTTGATGGATACTATCATTTAACAAACCTCAGAAGCCTCTTGCAAGTGTGTGTTCATTTGCAACGAGCTTCTTAGTGAGTGTGAGGAAGGATTGAAGCTTGTTTCCTGCAACATGGTTTGCCAAGCAAGACTGTTCCAACC
This sequence comes from Pinus taeda, assembly GCA_000404065.3. NCBI lineage: Eukaryota > Viridiplantae > Streptophyta > Pinopsida > Pinales > Pinaceae > Pinus > Pinus taeda. The sequence goes on along the minus strand of APFE031729877.1, from coordinate 64,146 downwards.
ATTGAGCGACTGTATCGTCAAATTAGTAATGGTTGTTTGGAAGGTCTCATGACTTGTGAAAGGATGGCTTTCTAATTGGAGAGACCAGATCATGAAGGGAATCTTGTACAAAAAAATAAATGCGATCATTCTCATCATTCACCCCAAGACAATGAGGACCTGTCATAACCATCAACGCACACTAAAGTGCCTCACCTGCTTAACAAAAGTCTGGGGAGGAAGATGCTAAATAGTGAATATCGAAGAGCATGAAGTAACTATCATTGAATTCACTGTTGGGAAAATGATGAGCTGCATGACAGTCACCCGAGATGGGGGAATGACCATATGAGTTTTTTGAGACAACAAATTCCCAGTTTGCAATGAATAAAGAAAAATTCATATGAACAATGAAACTAAGTTCGTTGTGAGCTAGACATGATGGACCACCCCCTTACAACTTTTGAAAAATTGCATAGGCATCATGGCCATCACAAGAATGTAAAAGAGATGCCAGTACTGTGAATGCGTGAAATGAGTTGCGGCGTGGTGAAATGAAAGGAAGTTTATTCACGTGATAGCTTGTGATATCATCATAACACAGGGGAATTGTTTGTGTGATGAGCGAGTAGATTTGAAGCACAAGATTCACAAGGAGACTGAGGAGTTGATCATGAGACGAAAAATATGATAAGTATGATTGTGGGCGAAGACAATATTTGAGATGATCAACTTCATAATTCCATGATTTCATGAGGGATGGATGCACTGTGACAGTTTGTGAATTCAGTCATAAGTGAAAATTTGAAAATTTGAGAGATCACATCCAGAATACCAAACTTCTTTTACACGTTAACTCACATCGATTGAAACCATGAAGATAGGCAGATTGTGCGTGAGAAACCAAATCTGATTGAGTTCTAGGGGCTTACTAGAGTTGTGAGGTCCTGACATAATCATCAACAGACATTGAAGTGCCTCGACTCCTTGGCACGTCTCGAAACTTTCCAGAATTTCAGAATCATATTTTGAAGCTTGAATTGTATTGTGCATGACTTGAGGGTAGATGTTGTTGCTGATTTCATAATTTCCCTTGGGATGGTAGCCATCTCTGTCATAAGTTGCACTAGCTTTTTCAACTTCAACAAGCTGACTTGAAGAGTTGTGTTTGCATAAGAGAAGAGATGACAGGGAATGGGAAGTACACTCTATGATTAAATTGTTTTCAGCTTCATCAAGGATAGCCTCACTGCTTTGTGTCAATTTAGGAGATAACTCATTAGATGAAGAAGTGAGAAAACATGGAGTATCTCCAATGCATGTGGATGTGTTGTGAATGGTAGGACACACGGGCAAGTGAGGAGAAGAGGAAGTTTTGATGTGAACATCTTCTTTGACTGGAGGAAATTCTAGATCTGAGTTAGAGTATTCATGATAAAACGAAAGATGACATGATGTGATTGGGCGTTCATCACGACATATGGAAGCATGGGAGTGATGACTGCCCAAGGCTGGTGGTTGATATAAATAATTAATTATACAATATGTTTCACCGAGATTAGCAGATTGAGAATTGTTACAGAATGGAAGCCCATTTTTTTGATGTGAACAATTTTGAATCAAATAGGGGGAATTAATAGTGTCTTCACCTTTCTTCTCCTCTGCCGGTGTATTGTGACTACCTTGCACCTGATCGCAATTTGAGCCATCAACTTGGGAATTAAGAGAACGTGCATAGTTGGGTGGTGAAAAAGATTGATCAAGAGAGTCATGGTACAAGAAGTCATGGCTTGTGAATGATGGAGGATGGAAGAGAGACAGATCAACTTCAAGACTTGAGTTGTGAATGGTGATGTCATCTTGTGGAATGGAGGAGTGAGGCTTGGCTATAGGATTTCTAAGCCATTCTGGAACTTCCTCCATGGAAGCAGGAGACAGATGAGAAGATGGGTTGGGGACATGCTGCGCAAATTCCTAAACTTTGTAAACACCACAAGGAGGCACCCACATCGGGACTGGAAAAGGAGGAGGACAAGAAACAAATGGGGTGTTGGGATCCTCCTGTACAATCTGAAGTGCCTCATGATCCGCAAGAGTTGGGGAAGTAGGAAAATCAGGATGTTTAGGTTCACCGTATGAAGAGACACGAACCAAGCGCTCAAACTATTGTTTCAATAAATCCCAGCTCAAATCTTCGTCTAGAATTTCATAGCAAAGGTGAAGGAAATGATCAAAAAATTTCTCAACTGATTCATTAGGCTCCATTCTTAATAGGTTGATTCTTTCATAAACATCTCAATAGTTATACTTACCGAAGGCTTAAGGGAGCTCCTTGAGGAAAGGGTGAAGGGAATGGACGGAAGCAGGTGGTAAGGTATGACATCATTGATTAACATGACCTTCAAGGGTGAGGAAGAAATGCACACAAGAAGACTCTTCATTATTGATTTCATAAGGTTGGAAAAATTGAAGAAAATTAGAAATGTTCTTGGATATGGACGTTTCGTCCTCACCATCAAACTTTAACTAGGACAAGTGAATGAGAATCTCATCAGGGAATGAAATTTGGTCTAGGGAAAAATTGGAGAAACACCCTAGGAGCATGATTGATGGATGAGCCATTTTAGACAAGAGATCCAAACCAGATGCAGCAGGTTCATCTTGTCATCTGGCCCTCCTTCTACCGCCAATTTGTTGACGGTGCTGGAACCACCAACAAAGGGGATCTCCTAGGTATGAAGTCCCAACTAGACCTCACACCATTTGGTGTAGGAGTCTCATCCAGTACAATGGCCCAATTGCCATTATCTTAGAGATTTGCTTTATCTCTTGTTGTTGAGCACATGAGAGTGTTATGCTTGTAGCTTCAAGAAAACAAGGTGAGTATGCCTGGTGAGTGTTTTATGTAACTTTGTGTCTAGGTTCTCTTACTGTCAAAACGGGGAGGTAAAGTGAGCCTCTTAATGAGAGGGAATAGTCCCAACCCAGGAAGAAAAACATGTGAAAATCAACAAGGTTTTGTCCAGCATCCAATGGATGCAGCAGTCATGAAAACCAAAGTTCATGGGAAAACACGTGCATCGTCCAATGGAGTAGTCCACACGGGGGTGACGGTCATTAAAACCAAGAAAATATAAAGATGGTTTGCCTAATGTCCGGCACAGTAGTCCACACAGACGGGACAACAGTGATAAACAATACAACACATCTTCAATAATATGAGTACTAAAATAACCAAAGTAGTTCAATTATCTTAGTACAGGTTAAGAAAACATGCATTACAAACCTTTAAAGAATAATCTTACAAACGGATACAAAACATGCATGAAAATGTGTTTGCCTAAGACAGGCTTCTGAATTAAGAAAAATATCCAAGACACATCTGTACACCATACATCACTAGCCCCAATAATGGGACATTAGAGCCACTTCTCAGTCCTCAAAAAACAGACTACAGACTCTCAAGGTTATGTGGGAGGAGCCAAGGTGAAAATTCCTTTGCTCATACAACGAGGGGGTATATATAGCCAAGGGGGAATAACTGACCCTGGTGACTCTTTGACTTCCCTCATGACTCTTTGAATTCCTATGACTTTTCGACTTACATGACTCTTCAACTTCATATGTGGGTCTCTTGGACTTCCACTTTACATTACATTGATTACAACAAGTATGACCCATAGTAGTGATGTGGCCGAGACAACTCATGACACAACTCGACATGACATCGCTGACATGTATTGGCTAATTGTGGTGTCTGTGTTGAGTTGTTGTGCTACTGAGTGATGGTATGCTCTTAGTGTAATATCTCTTCACCTCCGCATGGCAAAATGCATGGGATCTTCAATTGTCTTGGTCTTTGCTTAATGGTACATGTGAATGTGTTCCTTTTGCTCGCTTGCTTGATGTGCTTCATGTGTTCGTTCGACCTCAAGCAAGTCTTCTAGCATGCACTTCTTTTCCATCCCATTTTTCATCGCGACATGTTTCATTGATGTACATGTTCCTGCAATCACTCATGACGAGATGACATCAAATCCAAAAATATCCTACTCTATCATGATGCATTTTTTTCCACTTCGGTGTAGGTGACTGAGAGAGGGACAAGGCACTGAAATTGTGCAAAGCACAACTCAGGCTAGGATGTGATGCTCTAGAGCACTATCGGGAAAAACTACGTAGATGTCACTAGGAGACAAATTTTCGCGATCCGGGACAACAATGACAGCTGCTGGGAAAAAACCCAGTTGGGAGGAAGAATTGCGTAGTTTTCAGGAGGAAGGCCATGTAGGGTATCAGGGAGCTGCTCGGCCAATCTGTGAAATTTTCAAGGGGAACACTGGGCAAGCCATCCAGTTGGGATTTGTGCAATTTCTTCAGGGAAGATAGTGTGGGTAGCAAAAGGCACTAGCAGAAAAATTTGTGTAGTTTTCCAGAGGAGCACAAGATCGGACTATGGGAGCTCCTGGTCAAAATTGTTTAATCCTGGGAGAGAGTCCGGGCTCAGACAATTCTGTGCAATTTATGAGCTGGTTGCAGAGCGGGGAAGAAGGGCAGGGCAAGACAACTCTTTGTAATTCCTGGGATGGTTGCAAAGGGGACAAGAAGGGCATGACATGACAGATCTACACAATTCCTAGGCTGGTTGTATGCGAGGAAGAAGGGTTGTTGGTAGGATAGCTTTGCGCAATTCCTTAGCTGGTTGCAAAGTGGGGAAGAAGGGCTAGTAGGACAACTCTGCGCCTTTCCTGGGCTGGTTGTAGAGTGGGGAAGAAGGGCTGGTAGGAAAACTCTGCGTAATTTTGGATATCAATGCAGCCCTGGGTCATAGCTCAAGTCATTTCTTTTGGTTGACCAGTGGGAGGCTTGATGGGAGGTCTTTTGGGAAGCATAAACTGGATCAGTTTATGGGAAAACTTCTGCGCAGTTTTGGGAGTCAATCAACTAGCTCATTTCTAGAATTGCACAGAGCAGGTTGCCCAAAGGACAACCTCAAGCTCTGCGTAGTTCTGGGCAGTATTGCAAGGTCACTAACATCAGGTTCGGTTGACGAAGGGTTTTCTAGTCGACAGATTTTCAGGAAAATTGACTAAGTGTGAAAGCAAGTGTACTAGTGCATACATGACAATGTGATCACACACTTAGCATGAATCGATGACAAGACACCTTAAACCAACAAGACAACATGTGCTTAGTGAGACTAACTTGAAGGTTGAGAGCGACAAGTGCGAAAGTTGAAATATGTCTCTAAACGACCATGACGACACTTGTGCGATAATGTTTACAACTTTGTGTGTGAAAGTGACTGATGTCAACAAAGAGAAAACAAATCATAAACACAAACACAAAGGGGGAAGTCGACAAGGGTGTGAAAACTTGACAAGAGCTCATGGGATGAGCTCGAGTGTTTGCAACCATCAAGGGGGAAAAACCAAGGAAGGCTCTAAAATTTGGATGCAGGCCAAGAGTGTGTTGTAGCCACTACAACATTACCATATTCATAACCCATGTCATGTTAATAAGCCCCACGTTCCTCAAGTCCTTGGACACTGAATTTATTAAACATAAATTTACATAAGCCATGTTTTTAAATAGCAACAAAAGTGTTTATCATCTACTTACACATATTGGAGATTAGTTCATTGGGGTAAGTCTGGAATCAAATCCTCCAATTTATTATTTTATATATATCTCAAAACAACACAACATCAATACACTGCCATGAGTTGCTAAAACACAGTTCAATTATCAATATCTCTTTCTTAATTTTCTTTTCAAATTGTGTATTGAGTTGGACAAACAATTATAGTAACTATATCATCAAGGAGAAAAAAAGACAACATTTATTAATCATAATACAGTATACTAAATCATCTCAATCTTATTGAGATCCCTGGGCACTTCCCTTGATCTGAGAATGGTACCCAATATCAATTATGTTTTTCTATGAAGGATGGAACTATTATTCTAGTTTAGGTCTTGCTATCTATTTTGAGGTAAGTTCCACAACTCTGTTACAAGCTTTGTACTCTATTTGTCACTAATTATCCTCACCATAGAGGCAATGAATTTAATGTGAAAACAATATATAAGGATCAACGTGTTAGTTTTAATCCATGGTTAAAGATTTTGTTTTTAAATCTCAAAGCCCAAATATAGGAATATTCTTATAGTTGAAAGAGCTTTTGTAGGTCACTAACGTTGGATGGAATTAAACCAGTGAAAGAGTTTTTGTCAAGCCTCCAATATCCGAACATGGAAAATAAATTTATACAAACTTTGTTTGGCAAAACCAAACAAAGCATTAGTACATGTTGTAATGAAAATTTTATACTCACAATGTCTCCAAGGGTTTTAGAAGTCTCATAGTAGTGATGATCCCTCTTGAAAAAATCACTACTATCGAACAATCTACACATAAAAAAGAATAAAGAAAAAGCTTCAAAAATTCTTGAATTTTAACCAACCTTAACCCTAATAAACTTAAAAATGTATGGTTTTATTTTACTTACACCTATATTAGACTCATATCTAGCTAAAAATATTTGATATAATGGTGATGTAGGGGCATCCATAATTCTCATTGATAGAATGAGCCTCTCGGCTCAACTAGAATATAGGAATGTAACATGCTCCTCACAATTCTATCATTTATGTCATATATAAACCTTACAATAGTGAAAAAGAGAACTAATGATACACATGTCTAACATAAGGCCATATATCATGTGCTCATTTATATGTGATATATCCAATCTCACAAAAATGACTGTCATTTTATACTTGAGCATACATTGGAACATTTGCTTGCTTCATTTTTTACATCACTCCTTACTCCAATGCTTATACTAGGTTATAGGTCCTAGTGCTTAGGTTGATTTTGCTTCATGAAACTAATAACAAGATGACAAAGCATCTCAAAGTGATTAAAACAAGCCACAATTTCCATGCTTCTATTAGTAGGTATTTTCACCAAAAACGATGTTCTTTCCACACACTTTTATATCTCAAAAAAATGTACCAAATCCACTAACTTGTAGCTACTTAAAGATGACATCTAATCCATATATATATATGCCACATTAAAAAATACATTTGAAATTCTACCTCTTTCCTTCGTGTAAATCCATGGTTTGTGTCACCTCTTGGATATGGCATTATTGTTGTTAGGCTATTGGTTACATGGGATTCACAATTATTTATAACCACTAAATCCCTTTATTGTTGAGTCATAATTATCAAAACCTATTGTCCTTCCCAAGGTTGCACCCTCATTTATCCAATGCAAGGCTTCATTGAGTGCAATGGAGTATTTCTCTTATCTCTCTATCATTAATGTTTGCATTTCTCCTCCATCAAGCATCACAAATGATATATACAAGTAGCAATGGATCCATACCTAAATGGAACATAGTGTTATGCAGATTAATATAGTAGGTGTACTCCAGAAAAACTGACCATCATCTCTTTGTAGCTAAAATATTCACCCAAATTTATGGGTTCTTTCCTCCTCATTAGGGCATAATAATAGGATTGACACATCAACGCACATGTTCAATAGTTAAACATAACAAAACTATGTACAACCCATTCAATCATAACACCAATAGTCAATCTTTGCCAATATGTAAATGCATGTTCCTAGTGGTCTCAATCTAATAGATTAACAACTCAATTTGAAAGGAAGATGAGATGCAAAATATGCTTCCTACACTAATCTATGACAAAATAATGAGTATAAAATTCAAATTAAAATGGTTGCAAACATATGAAATGTAAAAAAAAACCAAACAACAAGATATTCTAGGGAAAACCCTTCTATGGAAAAAAAACCCCACATTCTCAAGCAAAGTTTGTATGATTTAGTAAATGATGGTTACAATAAAAAAAAATTGTGCTCTCTCCAAAAGTGTTCAACAATGGATTACTTTTGAAGGAAATTTGGCAACATAACAATAAGGTAAAATACTCTCACATTTTCCACTCTAGCACTTAAATATTAATGCATAGTAAAATGATAAATCATTTATATTTTCTATTTCTACATAGAGAAAACCACTTGCGTGTTATTCTCTATCATTGCTCATTGTTGAAATAATTTCCTACACAAATGGTGACATAATTCTTTGCACGATCGTTGAACTTTCGCTACATACTTGTAGAATCATTCCCTACAATATTGTTGAAATATTCCATGCATCACAATTGAAATACTCTTTGCAAAATTTTTGAAATTGCTCTCTGCAAAATTGCTAAAATTACTCTCTACACGTTGTTGAAATATTTCCTCCACAATTGCTGAAATTGTTCTCTACAATTGCTGAAATATATCCCACACAATTACTAAAATATTATTTACATAACTGAGATATTCCTTACACAATAAGTGAAATATTATTTGCACACTGTATTGAAACATTCCCTTAATAACTGAAATATTCTCAGCACAATATTGCTAAAATATTATCTTCACAACTGGAGTATTTTCAACACAACATTGTTAAAATATTTAATCACAACAACTAAAATATTCTTAGCATAACATTACTAAAATATTTTCTACACAACTACTAAAATATTCTCTTCGCAGGTATTGAAATAAAGTTTTTGCACATATGCTAAATTTCTCGATGGCACAAAAAAAGTTCTTTGCATCACTATAAGGTTCTCAACATCATGAAAAAGTTCTTTGCAACAATGTAATTTCAGATTGGAGGCTTTTGTGAGAAGAGTAATTATGTTCAAGCACTTCCGAATTACTCACATGAGACATTTTGATTTTCGACCTTTTGAGCCAGCAAGTGTGGCCAACAGCATAATTCTTTCCACAACATTACAAGATTATCTACGACATTGTAATGATCCTCACAACACTACATAAATGATCTAAAACATTGTTATGTTCTCTGCAACGTTACAAAAATTCTTCTCAATTCCACAAGGTTTATGACACTTTTCCTAATAGATTGCAAATACATTTTTCACATGTGAATTTATTCTTCTTAGAGATTTATAATTGGCAATCCAAACACAATAGATATATCTCTTCTTGGGCAACATCATTTTTTTCTAATGCATTGCCTCTTTAAATCTATGATTTCAAATAAATACTACATTCTAATAATCAACAAATGATTTGTTTCTCAATTAATTATCCTATTGCACACAATGCTACTCATAGCAAACAATCTATCCATTCATCTAGATCTATATCTAAAAGGAAAATCCCACCTTGGAGGTTTATATCTACACATGGTTTTAGTATATTTGATCATCCAAGTAGTGGATTTGTCGATGTACAAATAGATTGATGCTTATTTTCTCCATGTTCTAAGCCATTTTTTTTCTTTAAACATGGGCTTCTCACAAGCAATAACAACTCACAATGCTATACCTCCATGGCTCTCCACACCATATAGCTCTTAATGAACAGTCTATGTATGCTAAGCTTTGATAGAATATTAAAATTGTGTGGACTAAGATAGAAATAAACACAAAGTGAGAAATACATAACCAAATTATTTGATCTTGGATAAACTTTACTAGGAAAACTAGCCTTCAAATATAGATACTTCATTAACCTTGTCTAATTTGATAAAGTTAACCAAAAAACAAGTTCATAGAGACATCTTATAATAAAATATGCTTAGCTTTTAAATATAACTCATCACATCAAATACCATGAATCATTCAATGATATGTGATTGTGAAATGATTCTAATAATAAACACAAAAAGGAAAACAACAAACATGCACTTAAATATTTGTCTAAAAAAACCAATAACAAAAATATCTTTACTATTAATTTTCTTTTTAACAATAAAGATATCTTTCATATTACCTAAACCAATTTAACCAAGTTAAACTACTTAATACATTCGGTTTAATACATTTATATATTCATTGCAACAAACAATATACAATATGGAAAAATAACATCAACCACTTAATCCGTAAATATAATTATAATAAACAATGCACAATCATTGATACACCCTTAACTAAACCCACTCTATTAAATTAACTTAACATAACATAAGTTTGTTCCTTCCCTATGTTGAAAATGTTTTCAAATTTTTTATTCCTTTCCCTTGAAAATGTTTCTAAGGTTTTTAACGTGGGGAATATTCATTCTTAATAACGTAAGTTTAATTTTCTCTCTAAATAATGTAGTTAATTCTCTGGAATAATGTGTTTACGTTGAGAGGTTTTTTAATTTATTATAGTAAAAGTGTTATGATGTTTAACCTTTTAATTGGTTGAAACTAAACTAAAAATAAAAATTAAATTAAATTAAAAAATATCTAATTTAATAGGTTAAAGATGTTGTAATGTTTTTTTAATTTTTAATGTGGGGAAATAAATAAAATTAAAATTGAAAAAAAAAAACATAAATATATAATATATAATTATAACAATTAAATTAGTTTAAAGTTTTTTTTCCATAAGAAAAAGTATAATATATTCATATAAAAAGGATTACATAATGCAAATGCAAGAAGCATATGCAGAAACGTGAACTGAGCCACATACAAATCTGCATAAACAGATCCCAAATATAGCCCCGAAAGGCCAATATTGCCCCAGAAAATAAGGCAAACCCATCTATAAGGTGTAGAAATGGCACCGAAGCACCAAGCAGACAAGCATTGGAAGACAACGCAAGATCTGACCGCCCAATACAAAAGGAGAGGCACGAAATAAGGAAGAGAGCAACAAAAGAAGCCACTCCTTCCCCGCCCCCTCAAACTCTCCACTCGAAGACGAGAAACAGAGGAAGAACACTGCCTCAATCATCCGCATCTGCCTGCAGAAAAGACCAACGGAAATATCCATAGAAGCAGCACGAAACAGAGCAAAACACCGTTGTTCCCTCAACGCTCCAAAGGTTATTCTGTGGCTAAAACAAACCTAACTGTCGCCACGAAGGAGAAGACCCACCAGAGCAGAGGCGACACCCAAGGGCAGAGGCGGTAAGGGAAGCCACCTCTCCCCCGCTCAGAGAAAACTAAAAGACCAGAAGATGAAACAAGCCTGCAGGACAAAACCCCCTCTGCTAGCCTCTCGCCACCTGACTCAGGAGAGCCCGCTCCTCATGCCGATCACCGCTCGCCTTTGGAGAAACCCTGTGGATTTGCCGGAGAAACCCACACAGTTCCCTGCTTGCCTCTGGAGATGCCCCTGCTACCTGAGGAGAACCCTTGCTGATCGTCGCTCTGGAGAAGCCCTCGCCGCCTATGGAGAAAAACCCTGCTGTTATCCGCTGTCGCAGCCTCTGATCGCTATGCTGTCCGCTGCCCCCTGTACTCAATGACTACTTTGCTCCTGTGCTCACCGCTCTTGCTCGTGCCGATTCCCCTGCTCCTGCTCCTCCTGGTTCTCCCGCTCCTGCTCCTGCTCCTGCTCCCTCTCGCTCACCTCTCCTGCACACAAACCCTTCCACTCGCTCTCTTTCCTGCGTTCACCACTCCTGCTCCTGCCAGCTTCCCTGCTCCTGCCAGCTCCCCTACTCCTGCTCCTCCCGGTTCTCCTGCTCGCCGCTCCTGTGCTCACTGCTCGTTCTCTTTCCTCTCTTTCCTGTGTTCCCCGCTCCTACTCCTGCCGGCTCCCCCGCTCCTGCTCCTCCCGGATCTCCTGCTCGCTGCTCCTGCTCTTGCTCCCTCTTGCTCACCTGTTCCTGTCGGTTCCCCTGTTCCTGCTCCTCTCGATTCTCCCGCTCCTTCTCCTGCTCCCTCTCGCTCACTTCTCTTGCGCACAAACTCTCCCGCTCGCTCTTTCCTGCGTTCAAACCCTCCCGCTCCTGCTCCTTTTCTGCGTTCAAACCCTCCCGCTCGCTCTCTTTCCTGCGTTCAAAACCTCCTACTCTTGCTCGCCGCTCCTACTCTTTCCTGCGTTCAAACCCTCCCGCTCCTGCCAACCTAGTTTAAAGATATATTGTTCAGATTTTCTAGAAAAATCACATTGAGAACAAAAGGTCTATGCGTTTCGAACCTAAATCTAGGTTCAACATCAGAACCAGGATCAAGGGAAAGATTAGCTGACAAAAATTTATAGATCACAGAGATTCCAACGGTTAAATAAATCATGAATCACAAAAGCACCTAAATCTAGGTTCATCATCAGAACCAAGATGAGGGGAAAGATTAACTGACAAAAATTTATAGATCACAGAGATTTCAACGATTAAATAAATCATGAATCACAAAAGCATAAACTCTGAGTTTAAAGTTATCTTAACGGCATATCTATCACCAAGTATTGAGATGGGTCAAATTTCTTAAGATGCAAATTTTTACTGGAGTAAAAAAAAATTGATCCCTCTAAATGCTAAATAAATTTAGAATTTAAATAAATTTAAGGTAATTAAATTTATATTAGATATTAAAATATTTATAAGTATAACGTGTTGATGGTATGGTTTGGAGGTAGATAAATATTGTTTGACTAAGGTTTGACGATAGTGATGTTTATTTTGAATAGATAGGCAATATTTGGAGGGGTTACACGATAGATGCGTAAATAAAACGTAAGAAAGACGATATCAACTAGCTTATCACATTCAAAGTTGACTATGACAAGTTAGTTTTATATTTATATATATTCAAATGATTTAACAATTGATATTAAAATAAAAGGGTTTTTTTATTAATTATGATTTTATTAAAATAAAAAATAATTTATTGAATTTAAAAGATAAGATATTATTTGAAATTTTTTTAAAGTTAAAAGGTATAAAGAGAATTTTTCATATTAATTATAGTGTTGTTGATTTAGAAGGTTAGGAAGTTTGTTACTGTAATAAATATTGTGAAATTTATATATGATTAGTATAGATTCATTTTAAGTAGGGATCTAATAAGAGTTCAGAGGGATGAAAGTTCTTCAAGTAAAAACTTATTTTAGAGTGAAAAACAATGTGTAATTTCTTATTGTTTAAATTGTATTTTTGAATAATATAGAGATTACAAACCATATACATTGACATGATTTATTTTGTTATTAATATATTTTTAAGTATAAGCTAATATTAATTCATATTAGAATATTTCATTCATAATTTACATTGGATATTTTGTTCTATACAACTTTAAAATATTTTTTTAACATTTTTCTGATATATAGATATATATGAAGTTGATATCACATGTTATAATATTTTTGAAAAGTATAAGGTTTAAAAATCTTACATAATTTTTTTTACTTTTAATTACTTTACATGAAATTGTATTAAGTTATATGGACAACTAATTAAACATGCATAGCATTTTTTTTTCTTTTTTTTTTTATTATAGCCAAAAAATATTTTTCTATTTAGAGAATAGTTTATTCTTATTTTAAGGGAGACACATGTCAACTCCAAGTTGAGGACATATTTACACATCACTTTCGCACTGGGTTGTAGAATGAGCCTCTCGGCTCAATTAAGTGTAAAAAGGACAATTTAAGAGAATGTGTTTTTCATTTTTAACACTCTTAGTGTTATAAAGGTAATACACTCTTTAAATCCAAAAGATTTTGAAAATCGATCAACTCTAAGTTTCAATAAAAAACTTATGAGAAATAGTTATTATTTTAGCAATGTTTATCTTCTTCTTAATAGAAATATTTTTTTATTTTTTAAATTATCTTTTTTCCCTAACTCTTTATAGTAACACAATTTCTCCAACACCATAAAAATAATAATATTTTAAATATAATTTTATATTTTTAAATATCTATATTTTTATTTGAAGTATAAAATAACAATAGATTGTTCATTGTGCTCAATCTCTAAATATAGATATTTTTCTTCGACATTACGTTCTCTAGGTTGATAAGCTAATCACTTGTGATATAATATAATATTTGCGTACGTAATACATTGTTCCTAATTCCCTTTGGCTTGTTTAGGGTTAGACTCCGCGTGCGACTCTTTTGGGTGGTTCCCTTGGCTGTTATTTTGGAGAAAAAAACAAAAACATCATATTCTCAATGGTAGTGGAGGGTCCAAAGTTTTATTAATGAATTAAATTTTTTTTATTTACATTTTTTTATTTAAGTTGGATTCAAGTGTTTAAAAGAAAAATTAGATGTTAAATTCACTTATGCATTTAAATAAATATTTTAAACCATAAAATTACAATTTTATTTAAAATGATATTATTAATCTTTAAAATAAAAATATTTTAAATTACAATTAATTTAATTTAATTATTATTTATTAAAAATAAAATTTTATTAATTAATAATTTTTTTGATTAAAAAATTGTTTAGTTTTTTTAAAATTAAAATCATTTCAACTTAAAAAAAGTGTGAAAAAATTTCACAAAAAAATTGCCTCTGAGTAATTTTTTGGTCATTTTTCAAATACTAAAATTCAAATTCTTAAAGTAGTTCTATAAAATTTTAAGTATGTTGATATATACTCAATAAAATAACCTAAGAATTTAAAAACTTTAGAAAACATATTTTTAATAAAAACAAAGAAAAAATTAACTAGTTACACATACATTTCTCCTTTCTTCTTTTTCTTTGTCTTCATTTGCTTCCAACAATGTTTCTTATCCATTCGTTTGATTAGATGACTATGTGCCTTGGTGTCTAGTTATGGTTGTGGATTGGTTTTGACTACTCATATCTATTTGTTTGATTAGATGACTTTGTACCTTGGTGTCTAGTTATAGTTGGGCATTGGTTCTAACTACTAAAATTTATGGTACTATTTATGAAATATTTTTTGTTTATATTTGATAAAAATTTAGATGTTTTTCACAATTTTGTTTGCAAATAAATTTAATAATTTTATTAAATAGTATAATCATATTAAAAATATCAATGTAGTTGATATAGTTTGAGGCTTGATAAATCTAACAAAAAAATTATTGCAAACTAATGTACACATTTATGATTAACCATGTATAAAAAGGTTATGGGTCAACTTTAACGTGAGAAAAGAAAAGGAATTACACATCTTATTATAAAATTGACCATTTTGCTATATAAAATTTGTTTATATAATAATTTCTCCATCTAATTTAATTAGAATATGAACTTATTAGAATTGGAATAATCTCAAATCCCTAGGAAATTGGTGGGTGGGGAGTCATGTGGCATGAATCTAATTTAATTTGAGAAAAAAAGGGAATTACACATCTTATTGTAAAATGGACCATGGACCATTTTGCTAAATAAAACTTGCTTATATATTAATTTCCCCATCTAATTAGAAGTGGAATAATCTCAAATCCCTTGGAATTTGGTGGCCAGGGAGCCACCTGGAATCTAATTTTTTTAATTTATTAAAAGTCAATACAACCTAACAAACTCTATAACACAATATTAGAATAATCTTAAATCCCTAGGAAATTGGTGGGCAATGAGCACGAATATATATTTTTTAATTTATTAAAAGTCAATACAACCTAACAAACTCTATCACACACTATAACATGTTGTTGATAAGCACTAAGACTAAGCATATGCTGAGCACATTCCCTTGAGAATCCATCTAGGTTGTCAATTAAAAAATTAAAAAAGTCAACATATACTCACCCACTTCAAGTTGAAATAAAAAGCCTTATTATTAGGAATCCGAACTGATAACTTATCTCAAAGAATATTTTAATAATGTATTTATTTATTGTCAATCTTATTGTAAAATGGACCATGGGCCATTTTGCTAAATAAAATTTGCTTATATATTAATTTTCCCATCTAATTAAAATATTAACTTATTAGAAGTGGAATAATCTCAAATCCCTAGGAATTTGGTGGGCAGGGAGCCATGTGGAATCTAATTTTTTAAATTTATTAAAAGTCAATACAACCTAACAAACTCTATAACACAATATTGGAATAATCTCAAATCCCTAAGAAATTGGTGGGCAGGAAGCCATGCACGAATCCAATTTTTTTTAATTTATTAAGAGTCAATACAACCTAACAAACTAACATATCATTGATAAGCATTAAGACTAAGCACATGCTGAGCATATTCCCTTGAAAATCAATCTAGATCATCAATTAAAAAAATTTAAAAAAATCAACAGATACTCACCCACATCAAGTTGAAATAAAAAACCTTATTATTAAGAATTTGAATTGATAACTTATCTCAAAAAATATTTTAATAATATATTTATTTATTGTCAATTCAAAACAAGTGTTAGTATTTTAATAATGCATTCATTCATTGTCCATTCAAAACCGTTAATACATTAACCATATATGTTTTCACTATCAATTCAAAACCTAATAAATTAGTAATGTACTCTCTTTGAATAGTACTTGGAAATTCATGCTTTTATGTTTTAAATTATAAAATAATCTATATCTAATGTGAAATATCTTATCTTCGCAATGAACCATATTTGTAATTTTTAACCCAAAAAAATATCTTACTTTTCAGTAAACAACTTCCTAAAATAAAAACTAACCATTCTCGTAATGGATAAGCAGCCCCTCGTCCGTGGAATGAAATCTGAAGCCCTTGGGCAACTGTGGCAGAAACTCCCGGTAGAATGCCAATCCATCCATTCCAATCGTAAGTTTGTGTGGAGAGGGTGGAAATGTTGGTGGGCAGCGTCCCTCCCGTTGTAGGGTCGCCGCCGTACCAATCATTAAATTTCCTCCTGCGCACGGCACTGACTCAAGCACCTAACATGCTGACACGTGTCTCCACAGTCCACTGACGAGGACAGCAACGTGGAATCGAAGAAAGTGGGCAATGGCCAACCAGTAGAAGCCACGTGTGAGGACTCGAGGTACATGGATTCGTAAATGAAGAATATGCCGTGCGCACGTGAGGAGATAATGTTGTGAGAGTCCACTACGCAAATGACAGGTATGCCATGGAAAGGCAATGATTAGATGACGATTCCTTTTCGAGTCCAACGTTTTGCTATCTCACCCTCAGTCAAAGCTCCGAAACACTTTCTATCAATCAAGTTCGTTCGAGTGGATAAGGACAATTAATGCATGGCAGCTTAGTCACTCACACCGAGATATAGATAAATGAGACAATATGTAAAAGTTTTTGTAAAGATAATGTTTGATAGGTACATTGAAGTGTGGTTTGATGGTAAGTTTATTTGGGTGAACTCTGGGAGACCACAGTGCAAATCTCATTGAGTACATTGGGCCGCTGTGGTTATAGCTAAAGGCGCAGATTCCCCAATCCCGTCTTAACAGCACGTGAGTCTGCTGTTGCTAAATCATAGGATCTTAGTATATCGACTTGTAGGTAGTTGGATGTACTCCTGGTGTTATAGAGGCAGTTATGACGATTGATCCTAGGTCTCCCATAGGCTATAATTAAATTTGTACAATATTAAAGAGATTTGTTTATGTGGCCATTTGCTATCATCCTTTGAAATTTACACAACTCTTGTGGTGGTTTCCATGTGATTACCATAACTAAACTAGAAAAGTACATAAGCAATATTTTGTTGATTGCACATTTATGGTACATGATGATCCATAGTTTAAAGAAGTATAATAAGAATATGTACCAACATAAGTGATTTTTAGGTAGGTATTTCACATTGCTTGCACCAAATGTTGGACATATTAGGGAACTTACTTTTTTCAAGGCTCAAACTAGAGTATGAGCTTCTACACATACTATTATTGAATCTAACGAATATTGATGCTTTGAAGTCACATGTATGATGGTAAAGCAGAAATCTTGTGATATGAAGATGGGATATTCTTAAATATTCTTATCAAAGAGACATTCTCCTAGAGTTCTATTTGGGATGTATTCCTAAACAAGCATCTGCTCTTGTTCCTCAAACCAACAACTAAGTAGCTCCAGCATATTCTTATAGTGAACTTCTAAGAGGAACTCAACCTCAATTTTGAATTCAAATCCACTCTAAATTGACCATTGTTTATCTCTTTTGTTTGCCACCATTTCACCTCCATCTGGTGTTCCTTTGTACACCTACAAATTCAAGTGACAAAGATAAACACTCTCTCCATATTAGTTGTCTGAAGTTCCATATTTTGTTATGTATGTAACCTTCACATGGTTATAATTTGGTTTTATTTTGGTTTATCACCTACAAATTTTCATGATCCTATTTAAAGGACTTTATTACCCTATTAGTAACCCATGCCATGTGAAAGTGACTAGAAGAGAGTGGGGCTTTTTGTTCACAATGTGTGTGTGTTGGTTTTAGTCTTGCTATATCAATGTCCATTGTCTATTGGAGTTTTATTTTTTGATTATTCATATTTACAAAGACGCCCTATTTATCATACCATGGTATTAGTATTGATCGAAATCACTTTAGGCCTTTCAAATACCTTTCCATATCCTCGTGTCCTAATTGCATTAGTCTTAGAGAAATTATTTGCCACCTTCTTGATTTCAACAAAAGAAAACCATCTTGCATCTTTTAGTTTAGGAGCACCTCCACCATCATGATCACTTGTTCTCCATAATGCTACAATACTTCCCATATGGGCTATATCAAAATTTATTTCAATGACAAAACTTAATTTTCTAATATTTTGATTATATAAACTAGATACTATAATATAACAAATGGTCAATGCACTGTGTTCTGTGGGCAAAAGTCTAACCATGTTAAGAGCTAGTGTGGCCCACGCTTTGTGGTTGACCTTGCAGTCATCTCAAGACTTGGAAAACTACTATTAATTCACATGTGAATTTATTCTTCTTAGAGATCTATAATTGGCAATCCAAACACAATAGATATATCTCTTCTTGGGCAACATCATTGTTTTCTAATGCATTGCCTCTTTAAATCTATGAGTTCAAATAAACACTACATTCTAGTAATCAACAAATGATTTGTTTCTCAATCAATTATCCTATTGCAAACAATGCTACTCATAGCAAACAATCTGTCCATTCATCTAGATCTATAACTAAAAGGAAAATCCCACCTTGGAGGTTTATATCTACACATGGTTTCAGTATATTTGATCATCCAAGTAGTGGATTTGTCGATGTATGAATAGATTGATGATTGTTTTCTCCATGTTCTAAGCCCATTTTTTCTTTAAACATGGGCTTCTCACAAGCAATAACAACTCTCAATGCTATACCTCCATGGCTCTCGACGTCATATAGCTCTTAATGAACAATCTATGTATACTAAGCTTTGATAGAATATTAAAATTGTGTGGACTAAGATAGAAATAAACACAAAGTGAGAAATACATGGACAAAATATTTGATCTTAGATAAACTTTACTAGGAAAACTAGCCTTCAAATATAGATACTTCATTAACCTTGTCTAATTTGATAAAGCTAACCAAAGAACAAGTTTGTAGAGACATCTTACACTAAAATATGCTAAACTTTTAAATATGATTCATCACATCAAATATCATGAATCATTCAATGATATGTGATTGTGAACTAATTCTAATAATAAACACAAAAAGAAAAACAACAAACATTCACTAAACACTAAGTATTTGTGTAAAAAACCAATAACAAAGTATCTTTACTATTTTATTTTATTTTACCATAAAAATATCTTTCATATTACCTAAACCAAGTTGAACTACTTAATACATTCATAATATAATAAGCCAAACTTTTAAATAAAATTCATTGCAACAAACGATATACAATATGGAAAAATAACATCAACCACTTAATCTAAATATAATTGTAATAAACCATGGACAAACGATATACAATATGGAAAAATAACATCAACCACTTAATCTAAATATAATTGTAATAAACCATGGACAATAATTGATACACCCTTAACTAAACCCACTCCATTAAATTAACTTAACATAAGTGTGTTCCTTCATTGCAACAAACAATATACAATATGGAAAAATAACATCAACCACTTAATCTGTAAATATAATTATAATAAACCATGTACAATAATTGATACACCCTTAATTAAACCCTCTCCATTAAATTAACTTAACATAAGTGTGTTCCTTCCCTCTGTTGAAATTGTTTTCAAATTAACTTTTATTCCTTTCCCTGGAAAATGTTTCTAAGGTTTTTAACGTGGGGAATATTCATTCTTAATAACGTAAGTTTAATTTTCTCTCTTAATAATGTAATTAATTTTCTCAAGAATAATGTATTTATGTTGAGAGGTCTTTTAATTTATTATAGTAAGTCTTATAATGTAATTAATTTTCTCTAGAATAAGGTATTTATGTTGAGAGGTCTTTTAATTTATTATATTAAGTCTTATAATGTTTAACATTTTAATGGGTGAAATTATACCTAAAATAAAAATAAAATTGAAAAAAAAAAAATAATAATAATAATAAATTAAATATGTAAAAAATGTTGTAATGTTTATTTAATATTTTTTATTCAAGGAAATAAATAAAATTAAAATTGAAAAAAAAATATAAACTTAATAATTATAATTAATTAATAATTAAATTATAATTAATTAATAATTAAATTAGTTTAAAGTTATATTATTCAGATTTTCTGCAAAAATCACATTGAAAACAAAGGGTTGACGCATTTCGAACCTAAATCTAGGTTCATCATCAGGACCAGGATGAGGGGAAAGATTCACTGATAGGAATTTATAGATCACAGAGATTCCAACAGTTAAATAAATCATGAACCACAGGAGCATAAAGTCTA
>APFE031729877.1:21440-35299 GCA_000404065.3 Pinus taeda | reverse complement strand
CGTGGGCAAACTCATTGGCATACTCAATCCCTTGATTGTGCAAGATCTGGTGCACAACTATAGTCATAACTGATAGCAATCTGATTCTCTACCACCTGTCCCTGTAAAACTGAACATGCACTGACATGCAACTGAGTTACTGATGTATTCATTAGTTGTATTATGAGTTAATAACTTGTGAATTAATTAATAACTAATTCACCCAACTCATCTCTAGTCTATTTGCCAGTTAGACTAAATACAACCAGTTTAACAAAGCTAAACTGAACACAACTCCATCAACTGCACCTCCAGTCCACTAAACTCAACTCCCTTGAGTTCTAACTGAAGTCCTGCATGAAAATATTAGTCATCCCATAGGTAACCACGTATTTCCTTCTGGGATCTGCATGTACCACATCCGTAGCTCATCCTGAAGTGCTCTAAGAGAATAAGACAAAGTTTATAGTCTAAATATTATTATGAGCTAATAATATTTGACTGTTCTATATTTAGACTGAGCAGTCACTCCGCTGTGATCTAAAAATAGAAGTCCATCTATTTTTTCCAACTTGATCAATTATCCATAAACAAAAACCTGCAATCCATAGACATGATCCATATGTCTAAAAATAGACATAGTCTAAAAATAGAATTGCGCCAAAAATAGCCTGCGGGCCCACTTAGTGAAGGTGACTCTTTTCACTAAGCTCCATCATCTTGTTGCATTCTCAACAAGAATTTCTTGTTGCACACTTTTCAACAGTTTCTCCTTAAAATATGTTGCCCATATATCTTTGAAAAGTGCACTGAATCATGACACTGTCTTGAAGCTACAAGGTATTGACATCTTGCACTATTAAATAAAAGTCATAGAAGTTGCATTGTAAATGTTTCATTCGACATGACAAAACTTACAATAAAAGGCCAAGTCCTCCTTCAAGTTTTTGAAGACAAAAGGTATTCTCAATAAGATGAAACTATTAAGGCTTGAATAAATCTTGCAAGAATAGAACCTTTGAAAACATGAAATGACATGTATTAAATTTTTAGACTTCAATTCTTTCCTTGGGAATATTGCAAAACATTGACACAAAGTATTAATACTTTGCCCTGTTAAGATACATGGCATGTGATGATGATAAGATCTAGCATGAAAGGTTGAAAGAAGCCATTAATAGGTATGATAAAATCCATTCATTATTTATGCATAGTATTCAAAGAAATATTGGTTATATGTGACATGAAAGTTGTCTTGATATTACAAAGAGGAATGTCATCATTACAATTCAAGATCTAAGAGAAGTATCGAAGATGTGCTTCCCTTAAAATAAGTAAGATATATTACAAACCATGTTTTTCATGTGATTAAATGATATTTATATTTTATGGCTTATGGATGATCACTACCTCTTGATGAAGGAATCTTTGGGTGAAAAACCATTCTAATATTTGATTGGAGTAAATATAAAGACCAATTAACTCAATCATGGTCAAAATTATTTACCTATATTATATGTTACATTTAGCCTCCATGTTCTCTGATAGACACATGAAAATCCTTTGATACGAAACCTAAAATATTCTTCAGCTTTAAAATTCACGTTGAAAAAGAACCTTTTCTTTGTAACATAGCATACCAAACAGTGTGCTTCCTTGCTCAATTGTGTTTCCATATTTAGACACTGTTGTTTCCTAGGCTCAACTTGAACCATATAGATATCGTGTCCCTCAATGGGAATTGCAATGTGGCTTTGCACTTGTTGGAAGTTCTGCAATGTTGTTGCGGGGAGCTAAGTCCTTTCTCGGTGGTCTTCTTTTTCCCACTTTATATGTTATTGAAAATCTATTTTCCCTGCCCTTGCCCTTATATTTAGTAGGCAGGCTACACAATAGTAATTGAATTCCACCAATGAAACTAACCTTTTGCTTAGTTTCAGGTTAGCAGCTAGTCCAAGCCTTTTATGACATCTGATCATCATAAACACAATTGATTATGTTTCAAACAAACATCGTAGGAGCCAAACATCCTGCATTTACTTTCAAGTAACCTTAGTTGAAACTTGGAGAAAGTAATAGTCCATAGGTGCCAACCAGAAAACTGAAAAATCTTTCGGTATACCATTCTCTAAATTCAAAAGAACTCCTCTGCCTTCTAAAATTTCATTCAATTCCAATGTGTATGGCTTGGCTCTAGCTTCATGCGATACGTCTCTCATTCAAGATGTATTAATCTAATACAGGTAGAATCATCCAAACATGAAAGATCAATGCTACAAAATGAATCTCTTTCTATTCTCTTCTGTATCTATATTGCTCTCAACATGTCTAAACAGTGAACGAAATAATAACACACTGCAGTGAAATTTTGTCGATCTACATAGAGGATTATGGCCAACCTCATGCTTGGATACATTTCATGTCCATGATTAATTAATTATTTTCATTAATATTTCAAGCAACCTTAGAGTTTTGAAAGAAGCAGTCCAGAGGTGCATTTATCATAAGAACCAGATGAAACAGGAAATTGAAAAGTCTTTCAGCATTCCATTTGCTAAATTCCAAATAACTTCTCTATGTTTTAAAATCTCATTCAATTCCAAATGTGTATAGCTCAATTCTAGCTTCATGCGATCGCGACTCATTTAAGAAGTATTAAATATGACTCATTTAAGAAGTATTAAATCTAACACAGCCACAATCAGCCAAGCTTGAAAGATCAATGCCACAATATGAGTCTCTTTCTATTATTATCTGTATCCTTATTGTTGAATGCTGAATGTATTACTCTCAACATATCTAAACAATAGATGTAATAACAACAATATTGCTTTGAAGTTTCTTTTATTCTACATAGAGAATTATGGCAAATAAAGAGCAGCTAAAGTGGCACAAGATATGCCTTTGAAGTTTGAACTCATAAATTGTAAACTCATTGAATAATGGGCTTATTCATTTTTTTTTGGGTAGAGCTGCACCTAAATTCCAACCCTTACGCATTCAGTTAGCGAGAATTAACACAAAATGCCAATCAAAAGACCAATTTGAATGAACCAGTATTCTGACCTAATTAATGAAACGAAAAATGAATTACATTTATTTACTACAGAAAACCGGACTAAGGCTCAATATACAGTGTACTCATTGTCATTAGGGCTTCACAATTTGGAATTTCCCCATGGAAATGATGTAGAACCTTGGCTTTCAAAAATAAGCTAGTAAGAAACAAGAAGAAATGATGTAAGACCCTGGCTTTTAGAAATAAGCTGGTAAGAAAGAAGGAGGTATGATTAGAATGATAATTGATATATACATAGGACAATGTTAGTGAATGTCTCACTAAATGGAAAAATAATTGGTATTGAGAAATCTTATGGGGCAGACTAGAGAAGCCAAGAATTAGTGAGCTAGGTATGGGGAGTTGGACCAAAGCATTTTGCTCTTGTCAAACAGAAACTGGTACAATATCCAAAGGTTGAAGCAATTTGCGTTGTCTTCAAAATATAACAAGCACTCACTCCAACACCTCTACCTTGAATGAGCAAACCCCAAACAGCTGTGCGGCCCTGCTGATCTGTACTATGCCTTCCATTCCCATTACATGGCACATTTTTTCTTCACTTTCAGGAGAGATGTCTTGATTCAACTTTTGTACAATAATCACCGCATCAGGAGATATATCTCTCAGAGAATTTCTGATCTTAGCCCAACTGTCGACCTTTCCAAACATATCTGCATAATCCCTTTGTTTCTTCAAACTTGCTGAAGGAGATTTTCTGTCAAATACATAGTGCAGAAAGGGGGCTTCCTGAATATGCTTGACAAGCTGCTCGACCAAGCAATAAAACAAAGAGAAAACGTGAAATGTCAGAATTTCACCAGCGGGACATATACAAAAAGATGGTCTTCCTAACTTATAAAAATATGAAATTCCTAACTTCTGCCAGAGAATTTGAAAACCAATTAATCAAATTTCATCAGATTCTATCCGCAAAAAAAGACACATCAATACAATTGCATAAAAAAGGAGAAACCTAACACGAAACAAGAATATTGCAGAAAATACTTCCAAAAGGTACAAAATATTAGATTTTGATTTATGGTTACTAGTGTACCTCGATCACTAAATCTCTCATCCATTCTTCGAGCTTCTCAGAGGTAACTGGTGGATAGGTTTTCATTTCCTTGGCACAGGTTAACCCATCTACACGTATGGGCAACAAGCTCATTTTTCTGTTTTCCTTTTTCCATGTTTGAAATCCGGTTGCATTGCTGGTTAACACATAGGGTTTGGCGCTTGAAATACTATTCTTACATGAAATTGCAGAGATGGGTACGCTTTGTTTTCCATTAGAAGACAATCTCGCAGGCTTAACCATAGAACTCCCAACAAAAGCGCTAGCTCCGCTTTGTAGTGCCTTGGTCACCATTGGAACTCTTGCAAGCGTTAATTACTAGGATTTGCAGGTTAGGAAACGTTTTCTGGCAGGACCTTCCCACCAAAAGCTTTCAAAGACCAATATTTCTCCTATGCAAAAGCCGAAGCAGGGAAGTGTTGCCCTGTTCCTCCTGTGGTTTTGCAATTAAACCCTGCAAGCCGAGGGATACTTGACTGAGAGGATGCTAACAGGTTCATCGAATAGTACCTGGGTTCCGAGTTGCAGAGCGGAATTGCAGAGCGGGAAGCGCTGAGTCGAAGAGGAATGTGAGTGAGCAGCGCGCGTGTTACCATTTCCTCAATTCGAATTGGAACCGACTATAATACTCTGCAGCTGCAATTCCAACTCGTCCCCGATCTGTCAGGGGATGTCAGGCCCTCCAGCTGCGATCAGATTTTTTGTTAGGGAATGTCAGGATTGCCAGGGGAGGGGGGGGGAGAAGGAGGGTGGCGGAGCTAGGGGATGGTGGCGGAGGGCGGAGGGATTGTTGGTGGCCAAAGCCGGACGATTTTCCGACCGGTGACGAAAAACGGGCCATTCTATCGCCTAGATAGACTACTCCTATTTGGAGGGGTTACACCATAGATCCGTAAGTAAAACGTAAGAAATACGATATCAACTAGCTTATCACATTCAAAGTTGACTATGACATACCAAAGTTAGTTTTATATTTATATATATTCAAATGATTTAACAAATAAATTGAAAATTTAATTCATATTAAAATGAAAGGGTTTTTTTTATTAATTTGATTTTATTAAAATAAAAAATATTTATTAAATTTTAAAAAGATAAGATTTAATTTGAAATTTATTTTTTTAAGTTGAAAGGTATAAAGAGAAATTTTCATATTAATTATAAGATTGTTGAGTTAGAAAGTTAAGAAGTTCGTTGTTGTAACAAATATTGTGAAATTTATATATGATTAATATAGATTTATTTTAAGTACGGATTTACATATGATTAATATAGATTCATTTTAAGTACGGATTTAATAAGAGTCGAGAAGGATCAAAGTTGTTAGAAGGTTAAGAAGTTCGTTACTGTAACAAATATTGTGAAATTTATATATGATTAATATAGATTCATTTTAAGTATAGATTTAATAAGAGTTGAGAGGGATCAAATAAAAACTTATTTTAGAGTGAAAAAACAATATGTAATTTCTCATTGTTTAAATTGTATTTTGAATAATATAGAGATTACAAACTATATACATTGAAATGATTTATTTTGTTATTAATATATTTTTAGGTATACGCTAATATTAATTCATATTAAAGTATTTTATTCATAATTTACATCGGATATTTTGTTCTATACAACTTTAAAATATTTTTTTAACATTTTTTCCATATACAGATATATATGAAGTTGATATCACTTGTTAAAATATTTTTGAAAAGTATAGGTTTAAAATCTTACATAATTTTTTTACTTCTAATTACTTTACATGAAATTGTATTACGTTATATGGACACCTAATTAAACACGCATAGCATTTTTTTTATTATAGTCAAAAATTATTTTTCTATTTAGAGAATGGTTTATTCTTATTTTAAGGGAGACACATGTTAACTCCAACTTGAGCATGGACATATTTACACATCACTTTCACACTAGGTTGTAGAATGAGCCATTCAGCTCAATTAAGTGTAAAAAGGACAATTTAAGAGAATGTGTTTTTCATGTTGAGCATGGACATATTTACACATCACCTTCACACTGGGTTGTAGAATGAGCCTCTCGACTTAATCAAGTGTAAAAAGGACAATTTAAGAGAATGTGTTATTCATTTTTAACACTCTTAGTGTCATAAAAGTAATACACTCTTTAATTCCAAAAGATTTTGAAAATGGATCAACTCTGAGTTTCAATAGAAAACTTATGAGAAATAGTCCTTATTTAGCAATGTTTATCTTTCTTAAGAGAAATATTTTTTATTTTCTAAATTATCGTTTTTCCCTCTAACTCTTTATAGTAACACAATTTCTCCAACACCATAAAAATAATAATATTTTAAATATACTTATATTTTTAAATAGTCTACTATTTATTATTTGAAGTTATAAAATTAACAATGGATTGTTCATTGTCCATTCCTTTTAAAAGCTTGTGCTCAATCTATAAACATAGATATTTTTCTTCGACATTATGTTCTCTAGGTATATAAGCTAATCACTTGTGATATAATATAATATTTGCGTATGTAATACATTGTTCCTAATTCCCTTTGGCTTGTTTAGGGTTAGACTCATCCGCGTGCGACTCTTTTGGTTGTTCCCTCGGCTGTTATTTGGAGAAAAAAAAATCATATTCTCAATGGTAGTGGGGGGCAAAGCTTAAATAAAAAATTAAATAAATTATTAGTTTTATTTAGTTTTTTTATTATTATTTAGTTAGATTTAAGTGTTGTTAAATTTATTATGTATTTAAAAAATATTTTAAAAATAATAAAAATTAAGATTTTATTTGAAAATTTTATTAATCAAATTTTAATAATAAAAATATTTAAATTACATTATTTATGTTAATCTAAATTAATTTAAATAATTATTTGGTAAAAATTAAAAAATTTTATTTAATGAATAATTTTTTAATTTTTTAATATTAAAAACCATTTGACTTAAAAAAGAAGTGTGACAAAATTTCACAATAAAATTGGCTTTTTATTTTGAGTGAATTTTCTTAGGGTGATTTTAAATACAAAAATCCAAATTCTTAGAGTGATTTTTCAAATACAAAAATCCAAATTCTTAGAGTAGTTTTTAGTAAATTTTAAGTATTTATAATATATACTCAATAAAATTGATCTAAAAACCTTTAAATTTTTAAAAAACATATTTTTAATAAGAACAAAGAAAAAATTAACTAGTTACATGCACATTTCTCCTTTCTTTCTTTTTCTTTGTCTTCATTTGATTCCAACAATGTTTCCTATCCATTCATTTAATGAGATGACTATGTGCCTTGGTGTCTCGTTATACTTGGGCATTGGTTTTGAGTACTAAAAATCTATGGTACTATTTATGAAACATTTTTTTAGTTTGTGAATGAATTTAATATTAAATAGTATAATCACATTAAAAATATCAATGTAGTTGATATAGTTTAAGGCTTGATAAATATAACAAAAAAAATATTGCAAACCAGTATACACATTTATGATTAACCATGTACAAAAAGGTTATGGGTCAACTTTAACTTGAGAAAAGAAAAGGAATTACACATCTTACTGTAAAATTGACCATTTTGCTAAATAAAATTTGTTTATATAATAATTTCTCCATCTAATTTAATTAGAATATGAACTTATTAGAATTGGAATAATCTCCAATCCCTAGGAAATTGGTGAGTGGGGAGTCATGTGGCAAGAATCTAATATAATTTGAGAAAAAAAAGGAAGTACACATCTTATTGTAAAATGGACCATTTTCCTAAATAAAATTTGCTTATATATTAATTTCCCCATCTAATTAGAATATGAACTTATTAGAAGTGGAATAATCTCAAATCCCTAGGAATTTGGTGGGTAAGGAGCCACGTGGAATCTATTTTTTTTAATTTATTAAAAATCAATACAACCTAACAAACTCTATCACACACTATAACATGTAGTTGATAAGCATTAAGACTAAGCATATGCTGAGCATATTCCCTTGAGAATCTATTACACACTATAACATGTGGTTGATAAACATTAAGACTAAGCATATGCTAAGCATA
Organism: Pinus taeda; assembly: GCA_000404065.3. Lineage (NCBI taxonomy): Eukaryota > Viridiplantae > Streptophyta > Pinopsida > Pinales > Pinaceae > Pinus > Pinus taeda. Next base: position 27,155 of record APFE031729877.1, on the reverse strand, counting down.
TTCCCTTGAGAATCCATCTATGTCGTCAATTAAAAATATTAAAAAAAGTCAATAGATACTCACCCACATCAAATTAAAATAAAAAACCTTATTACTAAGAATTTGCATTGATACCTTATTTCAAAGAATATTTTAATAATATATTTATTTATTGTCAAAACACAGGGTAATATTTTAATAATGCATTCATTCATTGTCAATTTAAAACGAGTGAATACCTTAACCATATATGTTTTCATTATCCATTCAAAACTTAATGGATTAGTGATTTACTCTCTTTAAATGCTACTTTGGAGATTTATACTTTTATGTTTCAAATTATAAAATAATCTATATGTAATATGAAATATCTTGTCTACACAATAAACCACATTAATGATTTGAATGTGATTTTTATAAAAAAATAATAAATAAATAAATCTTACTTTTCATTAAACAACTTCCTAAAATAATAATTAACCATTCATCCCGATCATAAGTTTGTGTGGAGAGGGTGGAAATGTTGGTGGGCAACGTCCCTCCCGTTATGGGGTCGCCGCCGTACCAATCCTTAAATTTCCTCGTGCGCACGGCACTGACTCAAGCACGCACCATCCTGACACGTGTCTCGACACGTCCATTGACAAGGGCAGCAACGTGGAATCCAAGAAAGCGGGCAATGGCCAACCTGTAGAAGCCACGTGTGAGGACTCGAGGTACATGGATCCGTAAATGAAGAATATGCCGTGCGCACGTGAGGAGATAATATTGTGAGAGTCCACTACGCAAATGACAGGTATGCCATGGAAAGGCAATGATTAGATGACGATTCCTTTTCGAGTCCAACGTTTTGCTATCTCACCCTCAGTCAAAGGTCCGAAACACTTCCTATCAATCAAGTTCGTTCGAGTTGATAAGGACAAGTAATGCATGGCACCTTAGTTATTGAGACGCATAATGAGACAATATGTAAAAAGTTTTTGTAAAGATAATGTTGGATAGGTATAGTGATGTGTGTTTTGACGATAAGTTTATTTCAGTGAATGAGAGATTATAGTTCAAATTTTATTGAGTACATTGGCTTGCTGTGGCGATAGCTAAAGGGGCAGATTCCCCAATCTTATCTTGGCAGCATGTGAGTTTGCGCTTGCTAAAATCATAAGATCTTAGTATATCGACTTGCAGGTAGTTGGATGTACTCTTGGTGTTATAGAGGCAGCTACGATGATTGATCCTGGGTCTCCCATAGATTAGGACTGACAGTTACCGATTCACCATGTGGTTAAAAAAAAAGATAATGTTTGATAGGCTATAGTTAAATTTGTACAATATTAAAGAGATTTGTTTATGTGGCCATTTGCTATCATCCTTTGAAATTTACACAACTCTTGTGGTGGTTTCCATGTGATTACCATAACAAAACTAGAAAAGTACATAAGCAATATTTTGTTGATTGCACATTTATGGTACATGATGATCCATAGTTTAAAGAAGTATAATAAGAATATGTACCAACATAAGTGATTCTATGAGGCAAGAGAGTCAAGTTTATAATTTCTAAGTTGAGGATATAGTGATTTTTAGGTAAGTATTTCACATTGCTTGCACCAAATGTTGGACATATTAGGGAAGCTTACTTTTTTCAAGGCTCAAACTAGAGTATGAGCTTCTACACATACTATTATTGAATCTAATGAATATTGATGCTTTGAAGTCACATATATGATGGTAAAGCAGAAATCTTGTGATATGAAGATGGGATATTCTTAAATATTCTTATCAAAGAGACATTCTCCTAGAGTTCCATTTGGGATGTATTCCTAAACAAGCATTTGCTCTTGTTGCTCAAACCAACAACTAAGTAGCTCCACCATACTCTTATAGTGAACTTCTAAGAGGAACTCAACCTCATTTTTGAATTCAAATCCACTCTAAATTGACCCTTGTTTATCTCTTTTGTTTGCCACCTTTTCACCTCCATCTAGTGTTCCCTTGTACACCTACAAATTCAAGTGACAAAGATAAACACTCTCTTCATATTAGTTGTCTGAAGTTCCATCTTCTGTCATGTATGTAACCTTCACATGGTTATGGTTTGGTGTTATTTTGGTTTATTGCCTACAAATTTTCATGATCATATTTAATGGACTTTATTACCCTATTAGTAACCCATGCCATGTGAAAGTGACTAGAAGAGAGTGTGGCATTTTGTTCACAATGTGTGTGTGTTGGTTTTAGTCTTGCTATATCAATGTCCATTGTCTATTGCAGTTTTATTTTTTGATTATTCATATTTACAAAGACACCTTATTTATCATAACATGGTATTAGTATTGATCGAAATCACTTTAGGCCTTTCAATGTATACCTTTCCATATCCTCTTTTCCTAATTGCATTAGTCTTAGAGAAATTATTTGCCACCTTCTTGATTTCAACAAAAGAAAACCATCTTGCATCTTTTAGTTTAGGAGCACCTCCACCATCATGATCACTTGTTCTCCATGATGCTACAATACTTCCCATATGGACTATATCAAAATTTATTTCAATGACAAAACTTAATTTTCTAATATTTTGATTATGTAAACTAGAGACTATAATATAACAAATGGTCAATGCACTGTGTTCTGTGGGAAAAAGTTTAACCATGTTAAGAGCTGGTGTGGCCCACACCTTGTGGTTGACCTTGTAGTCATCTCAAGACTTAGAAAACTACTATTAATTCACATGTGAATTTATTCTTCTTAGAGATCTATAATTGGCAATCCAAACACAATAGATATATCTCTTCTTAGGCAACATCATTGTTTTCTAATGCATTACCTCTTTAAATCTATGATTTCAAATAAACACTACATTCCGATAATCAACAAATGATTTGTTTCTCAATCAAATATCCTATTGCACACAATGCTACTCATAGCAAACAATCTGTCCATTCATCTAGATCTATAACTAAAAGGAAAATCCCACCTTAGAGGTTTATATCTACACATGGTTTCAGTATATTTGATCATCCAAGTAGTAGATTTGTCGATGTACGAATAGATTGATGCTTGTTTTCTCCATGTTCTAAGCCATTTTTTTCTTTAAACATGGGCTTCTCACAAGCAATAACAACTCTCAATGCTATACCTCCATGGCTCTCGACATCATATAGCTCTTAATGAACAGTCTATGTATACTAAGCTTTGATAGAATATTAAAATTGTGTGCACTAAGATAGAAATAAACACAAAGTGAGAAATACATAGACAAATTATTTGATCTTGGATAAACTTTACTAGGAAAACTAACCTTCAAATAGAGATACTTCATTAACCTTGTCTAATTTGATAAATTAACCAAAGAACAAGTTCGTAGAGACATCTTACAATAGAATATGCTAAACTTTTAAATATGATTCATCACATCAAATACCATGAATCATTCAATAATATGTGATTGTAAACTAAATCTAATAATAAACACAAAAAAGAAAACAAGAAACATGCACCTAAATACTCAATATTTGTCTTAAAAAACCAATAACAAAAATATCTTTACTATTATGTTTTTTTTAACAATAAAGATATCTTTCTTTCTTATTACCTAAACCAATTTAACCAAGCTAAACTACTTAATACATTCCTAATATAATAGGCCAAACTTTTTAAGTAAAATTCATTGCAACAAATAATATACAGTATGGAAAAATAACATCAACCACTTAATCTGTAAATATAATTATAATAAACTTAATCCGTAAATATAATTATAATAAACTATGGACAATAATTGATACACCCTTAACTAAACCCACTCTATTAATTTAACTTAACATGAGTTTGTTCCTTCCCTTTGTTGAAAATGTTTTCAAATTAACTTTTATTCCTTTCCCTGAAAAATGTTTCTAAGGTTTTTAACGTGTGGAATATTCATTCTTAATAACGTAAGTTTAATTTTCTCTGGTATAATTCTCTAGAATAATGTATTTATGTTGAGAGGTTTTTTAATTTATTGTAGTAAAAGTGTTATAATGTTTAACCTTTTAATCAGGTAAAATTAAATTAAATAAAAATTAAATTAAATTAAAAAAACTAATTAAATATGTTAAAGATGTTGTAATGTCTTATTTAATATTTTTACTTGGGAAATAAATAAAATTAAAATTGAAAAAAAGTATAAACTTAATAATTAAATTATTTTAAAGTTATATTGTTCAGATTTTATGGAAAAAACACATTGAGAACAAAGGGTCGACGTGTTTCGAATCTAAATCTAAGTTCATCATCAGGACCAGGATGAGGGGAAAGATTAACTGACAGGAATTTATAGATCACAGAGATTCCAACGGTTAAATAAATCATGAATCACACAAGCATAAAGTCTAGAGGTAAGAATGTTCGTCCATAGTTCCTTCGGATAGAGAAGTTAAACTTGTAGATATTATCTTCTAATTTTCGGCAATGTTATTTCCATCTTTGGTTTGCGGAAGCAATCCCAAGTTATTCAAAAGGTTTTTTGAACGTAGGTTCTGCCTTGCATTATGGCTTTCAACCTAAATGATTCAATTTCAACCAATCTGTAGTTGACAAGTTAAAGGTTGTGTATACCATGAAGTCACAAAAGTTGTACCCGTGAACCAAATCCACTCAGGCAAAATAGGCCAAAGAATGCCACCCCCATGTCCCTGCCTGGGTAACAACATGGGGAGGCAAATGGGAATGGAATGTTATTAACTTGTTCCGACCTGGGATAAATAAGGCAGATATTGGTACGAGACCGTAATGATCAGAAGCTTCCACGTGGTCATATATGTCCTTTTCTTCGGTTCTCCTCCAATATTTTGGAAGTCGATATCAAAAAGAATTTTTGGCCTTCCTGATGTTCCCTCTCTATAAAAGGATCCTGGAATACCCTCTTATGGATCATTAGAAAAGTGCATTAGGTTTTTTTACTTTTTCCCTTTCAACTAGGTCGTAAATGGCGCGCTACCAAGCTAATGCCCATGCTTCCGGAGTTTGGTGTCCTGGACAATCCAAAGTCTCGATAGTTGGCTCTAGGTCTTCCAGTCCTAGACAACCTCATGGAAGATGTGTAGGTTTGCACTATTACGTGGTGAAGATTGCAATTCGAAGAAGTACTGACAAAAACAATTGCACAACCTAAATTCTAGAGAAGCCTTAGACCAACTTAGGTAATATGATCCCAAGCCACAAACCAATTTGGACAATGTCTTCCCTACTATTGGGGGTAATAAACCCATTACCTCTTACACTGATGTGGGCCCCAATGTGTTCAAAGGCTCCACCTTGCCTAGGACATATCATGGTCGATCACCCCATGTTCCGTCCAATTTCTTAAAATGCAAATTTTTACTAGAGTGAAAAAAGATTTAATCCTTCTGAATATTGAATAAATTTAGAATTAAAATGAATTTAAACTAATTAAATTTGTATTAAATGTTAAGATATTTATAAGTATCATCGTGTTGATAGCATGGTTTGGGTGTTGATAGCATGGTTTGGAGGTAGATAAATATTGTTCGGCTAAGGTTTGACGATAGTGATGTTTATTTTGAATAGATAGGCCATACTTGGAGGGGTTACACCATGGACCTACGATATCAACTAGCTTATCACATTCAAAGTTGACTATGACATACCCAAGTTAATTTTATATTTATATATATTCAAATGATTTAACAAGTTAATTTAAAATTTTAATGGATATTAAAATAAAAGGTTTTTTTT
>APFE031729877.1:0-20836 GCA_000404065.3 Pinus taeda | reverse complement strand
GGGATCAAAGTTGTTAGAAAGTTAAGAAGTTCGTTATTGTAACAAATATTGTGAAATTTATATATGATTAATATAGATTCATTTTAAGTACAGATTTAATAAGAGTCGAGAGGGATCAAATAAAAACTTATTTTAGAGTGAAAAACAATGTGTAATTTCTCATTGTTTAAATTGTATTTTTGAATAATATAGAGATTACAAACTATATACATTGAAATGATTTATTTTGTTATTAATATATTTTTAAGTATAGGCTAATATTAATTCATATTAAAATATTTTATTCATAATTTACATTGGATATTTTGTTCTATACAACTTCAAAATATTTTTTTAACATTTTTTCCATATATAGATATATATGAAGTTGATATCACGTGTTAAAATATTTTTGAAAAGTATAAGGTTTAAAATCTTACATAATTTTTTTTACTTCTAATTACTTTACATGAAATTGTATTAGGTTATATGGACAACTAATTAAACATGCATAGCATTTTTTTTTTTTTTTTTTTTAGCCAAAAATTATTTTTCTATTTAGAGAATAGTTTATTCTTATTTTAAGGGAGACAGATGTCAACTCCAAGTTGAGCATGGACATATTTATACATCACTTTCACACTAGGTTGTAGAATGAGTCTCTCAGCTCAATTAAGTGTAAAAAGGACAATTTAAGAGAATGTGTTTTCATTGTTGAGCATGGACATATTTACACATCACCTTCACATTGGGTTGTAGAATGAGCCTCTCCGCTCAATTAAGTGTAAAAAGGACAATTTAAGAGAATGTGTTATTCATTTTTAACACTCTTAGTGTCATAAAGGTAATACAATCTTTAATTCCAAATTTTTTTGAAAATCTATCAACTCTGAGTTTCAATAGGAAATTTATAGAAACTAGCTCTTATTTTAGCAATATTTATCTTTTTCTTAAGAGAAATATTTTTTATTTTCTAAATTATCTTTTTTCCTTCTAACTCTTTATAATAACACAATTTCTCAACACCAAAAAAATAATAATATTTTAAGTATAATTTTGTATTTTTAAATATCTATATTTTATTTGAAGTATAAAATAACAATAGATTGTTCATTGTCCATTCCTTTTAAAAGCTTGTGCTCAATCTATAAATATAGATATTTTTCTTCGACATTACGTTCTCTAGGTTTATAAGCTAATCACTTGTGATATAATATAATATTTGCGTACGTAATACATTGTTCCTAATTCCCTTTGGCTTGTTTAGGGTTAGACTCCGCGTGCGACTCTTTTGGGTGGTTCCCTTGGGTGTTATTTTGGAGAAAAAAAAAACATCATATTCTCAATGGTAGTGGAGGGGAAAGCTTCATTAAAGAATTAAAAGTTTTTTTATTATTTATGTTAGATAATTTTTTATTATTTATGTTACATTGAAGTGTTTTAAAAGTGTTAAATTTATTTATGTATTTAAACCAATTTCAAATAATAAAATTAAGATTTTTATTTGAAATTGATCATTTCAAATTTTAATAATAAATAAATAAATTTAAGTATTACATAAATTATTTGTAACCTAAATTCAAGTTTAGTAATTGTTTGTTTTAAAGAATTAAAATTTTTTATTTATTATAAATAATTTGTTTATAAAAGTTTTAATTTTTTCTAATATTAAAATCGTTTGAACTTAAAAAAGAAGTGTGACAAAATTTCACAATAAAATTTTAAGCGAGTGCATGGCTCAGTGGACGTGGCAGTCGGCTAACTTGCACCCCGCCCATGATCGAACCTCCTTCGTGTTGTTGCTCGGCAGCATATGCTGTTCTATGGCGATTATTCTGGGAGATGTGAGGATGGCGAATATTCCGGTTGATATGATGGTTTCGATGTGACTCAACTTGTTCTGAGATGTATAAATGTAATAAAAAGAGAGCTTGATTAAGCTTATGCTTGGGAACTAGCCCCTCCCTTTTTCAAAATTTCACAATAAAATTGGCTTCCTATTTGAGTTGTATTTTCTTAGGGTGATTTTTCAAATACGAAAATCCAAATTCTTAAAGTAGTTTTTAATAAATTTTAAGTATTTGTGATATATACTCAATAAAATTGACCTAAAAACCTATAAATTTTTAAAAAACATATTTTTAATAAGAACAAAGAAAAAATTAACTAGTTATAGGCACAATTCTCCTTTCTTCTTTTTCTTTGTCTTTATTTGATTCCAACAATGTTTCCTATCCATTCATTTGATTAGATGACTATGTGCCTTGGTGTCTCGTTATACTTGAGCATTGGTTTTGACTACTAAAAATCTATGGTACTATTTATGAAATATCTTTTTAATTTGCGAATGAATTTAATAATTTTATTAAATAGTATAATCACATTAAAAATATCAATGTAGTCGATATAGTTTAAGGCTTGATAAATATAACAAGAAAACTATTGCAAACCAATACACACATTTATGATTAACCATGTATAAAAAGGTTATGGGTCAACTTTAACTTGAGAAAAGAAAAGGAATTACACATCTTATTGTAAAATTGACCATTTTCTAAATAAAATTTGTTTATATAATAATTTCTCCATCTAATTTAATTAGAATATGAACTTATTAGAATTGGAATAATCTCAAATCCCTAAGAAATTGGTGGGTGGGGAGTCATGTGGCACCAATCTAATTTAATTTGAGAAAAAAAAGGAAGTACACATCTTATTGTAAAATGGACCATTTTCCTAAATAAAATTTGCTTATATATTAATTTCCCCATCTAATTAGAATATGAACTTATTAGAAGTTGAATAATCTCAAATCCCTAGGAATTTGGCAGGCAGGGAGCCACATGGAATCTAATTTTTTTAATTTATTAAAAGTCAATACAACCTAACAAACTCTATCACACACTATAACATTGATAAGCATTAAGACTAAGCATATGCTAAGCATATTCCCTTGAGTATCTATTACACACTATAACATGTTGATAAGCATTAAGACTAAGCATATGCTAAGCATATTCCCTTGAGAATCAATCTAGGTCATCAATTAAAAAAATTAAAAAAAAGTCAACAGATACCCACCCACATCAAGTTGAAATAAAAAAAACCTTATTATCAAGAATTCGAACTAATACTTTATTTCAAAGAATATTTTAATAATGTATTTATTTATTGTCAATTCAAAACACATGTTAATATTTTAATAATGCATTCATTCATTCTCAATTCAAAATTGGTGAATACCTTAACAATATATGTTTTCATTATCCATTCAAAACTTAATAGATTAGTGATATACTCTACTTGAATACTACTTGAGATTCATACTTTTATGTTTCAAATTATAAAATAATCTATAGGTAATATGAAATATCGTGTCCACACAATAAACCACATTAATAAACATTAATAATTTGAATGTGATTTTTACCAAAAAAAAAAAAAAATAAATAAATAAATCTTACTTTTCATTAAACAACTTCCTAAAATAAAAATTAACCATTCTCGGGCAATCTAAAGCCCTTGGGCAACTGTGGCAGAAACTCCCGGTAGAATGCCGACCCATCCATCCCGATCGTAAGTTTGTGTGGAGGGTGGAAATGTTGGTGGGCAGCGTCCCTCCCGTTATGGGGTCGCCGCCGTACCAATCCTTAAATTTCCTCATGCGCACGGCACTGACTCAATCACCCACCATCCTGACACGTGTCTGGACACGTCCACTGACAAGGACAGCAACGTGGAATCCAAGAAAGCGGGCAATAGCCAACCTGTAGAAGCCACGTGTGACGACTCGAGGTACATGGATTCGTAAATGAAGAATATGCCGTGCGCACGTGAGGAGATGATGTTGTTAAAGTCCACTACGCAAATGACAGGAATGCCACGGAAAGGCAATGATTAGATGACGATTCCTTTTCGAGTCCAACGTTTTGTTATCTCACCCTCAGTCAAAGGTCCGAAACACTTTCCATCAATCAAGTTCGTTCGAGTGCATAAGGACAAGTAATGCATGGCAGCTTAGTTAGTTACAGGCATATATAGATAAATGAGAACATATGTAAAAAAAATTGTAAAGATAATGTTTGATAGGTATAGTGATGTGTAGCTTGAGGATAAGTTTATTTAGGTGAAGTCTGGGAGATTGCGGTTTAAATTTCATTGAGTAAACTGGCTTGTTGTGGTGATAGCTAAAGGGGCAGATTCCCTAATCCTGTCTTGGTGGCATGTGAGTCTGCTCTTGCTAAAATCATAAGATCTTAGTATATCGACTTGTAGGTAGTTGGATGTACTCCTGGTGTTATAGCGGCAGCTACGATGATTGATCCTGGGTCTCCCATAGATTAGGACTGGCAGTTATTGATTCACCATGTGGTTAAAAAAAAAGAAGATAATGTTTGATAGGCTATAGTTAAATTTGTACAATATTAAAGATATTTGTTTATGTGGCCATTTGCTATCATCCTTTGAAATTTACACAACCCTTGTGGTGGTTTCCATGTGATTACCATAACTAAACTAGAAAAGTACATAAGCAATATTTTGTTGATTGCACATTTATGGTACATCATGATCCATAGTTTAAAGAAGCATAATAAGAATATGTACCAACATAAGTGATTCTATGAGGCAAGAGATTCAAGTTTATAATTTCTAAGTTGAGGACATAGTGATTTTTAGGTAGGTATTTCACATTGCTTGCACCATATGTTGGACATATTAGGGAAGCTTACTTTTTTCAAGGCTCAAACTAGAGTATGAGCTTCTACACATACTATTATTGAATCTAATGAATATTGATGCTCTGAAATCACATATATGATGGTAAAGTAGAAATCTTGTGATATGAAGATGGGATATTATTAAATATTCTTATCAAAGAGACATTCTCCTAGAGTTCCATTTGGGATGTATTCTTAAACAAGCATCTGCTCTTGTTGCTCAAACCAACAACCAAGTAGCTCCACCGTATTCTTATAGTGAACTTCTAAGAGGAACTCAACCTCATTTTTGAATTCAAATCCACTCTAAATTGACCATTGTTTATCTCTTTTGTTTGCCATCATTTCACCTCCATCTAGTGTTCCTTTGTACACCTACAAATTCAAGTGACAAAGATAAACACTCTCTCCATATTAGTCGTCTGAAGTTCCATCTTCTGTCATGTATGTAACCTTCACATGGTTATGGTTCAGTGTTATTTTGGTTTATTGCCTACGAATTTTCATGATCCTATTTAAACGACTTTATTACCCTATTAGTAACCCATGCCATGTGAAAGTGACTAGAAGAGAGTGGGGCTTTTTATTCACAATTTGTGTGTGTTGGTTTTAGCCTTGCTATATCAATGTCCATTGTCTATTGCAGTTTTATTTTTTGATTACTCATATTTACAAAGACACCCTATTTATCATACCACGGTATTAGTATTGATCGAAATCACTTTAGGCCTTTCAATGTATACCTTTCCATATCCTCTTGTCCTAATTGCATTAGTATTAGAGAAATTATTTGCCACCTTCTTGATTTCAACAAAAGAAAACCATCTTACATCTTTTAGTTTAAGAGCACCTCCACCATCATGACCACTTGTTCTCCATGATGCTACCATACTTCCCATATGGGCTATATCAAAATTTATTTCATGACAAAACTTAATTTTCTAATGGCTTTGAATAAAATTGAAACAATATAGTGACATTGAATTTCAGTGTATGTCAAGATAGCTTGAAATTTAGGTCATCACATAACTAACAAGCACAAGCCAGCTTAAAGGATACTAATAGTACATTTATTCTACCCGACTTTGTGCATGTGATCCCACGCCATTGAGACCTGCAAGGATTAGCACTAGTGCAAGTTCCGAACATTGTGTTCCCCATTTTGATTTTAGTACGTTGATGTTTGTGAAACTTGAAACTCTGGTGCATAATATTGAAAAAAAGACATACAATAATGACTAAAACAATGTATGTAGTCTCCATGATTAAATTTCCTGAAATATCAATTCATTCCTAAGAACTTAAATGGCGGCTGAGATACATGCCAAGAAGAAGGAACTAGGAGAGTCACACATACATTTTTCAGTAATGCACGCAACATTGTCGAATCCATCCATGGCCTTCCAAGAAAAAAATTGTTTGAATTATTCATCTTTTGCATGGCACGGGGGCTGACTACCTATAAAAATAAAATGTTCACCACCCCGCTATTATAAATAACCCACTTTCGAATGTCAAGAAGCCCATTGTTACTTTCGTTGTTCACAATAAGACTTCCATTTTATCAGGCAATAATATGTAGGATAAATAAATTTAAATATTTCAGAAAAATATAAAGTTCATATCTAATGTAGGAGAAAATTTTTATTCAATACTAAATTAATAGTAGTAAAATGAAAAATAGAAGGCTATAATTTTATATAATTATATTTTTGTGGAAGTAAAATTTAATTCAAATAAATTGATTATTATTAAATTAATTTATACATTAATTATAGTAATTTAAAGTCCAAGGGTTAGGATTTAAATGATGATGTGCACCGTGTTTTTGATGAAAAGTCTAACATGTAGGTGGGTTGCTTGGTCTGTGGTTTGCCTTGCGTCATCTCCAGACTTAGAAACTTGCAAACAAAAGTTAGATAAAATAAATTAATATAAATAATTAATATTAAATTTAATATTTAAATTTTATCCTTTCAAGAGAGCCATTTGACAAGCATTTGTGTAAAGATGTTTACCATAGTAATGTACTGAGTGGCACAAACATAATACACTAAGGTGGCACAAACCATCTAAAATTTATAGTGTATTGGTCAAATCAATCCCATAATCTATATTACATTACAATTATTTAAAAAATCTAAATAAAAAAACATTAAAACTACCATATTAAAATGTTACACAAATTAATTCATTTTTTATCTTAGTTAAATAAATAAATATCAAAATTTTAAATAATAATATTAAAAATAAATTCACAATTTTTTTGAATGTATTAACTTATCAACTCACTCTTAACTTTTTCATTATTTACCATATAAAAGTGAGATACCATGCAAAGGAGTATTACTAAACATAATTTTGAAAAGGAGTAATAATGATGACGTCTCACAATCTTGACAAAAAGATATTCCCATGAAAGATAATTTTGAATTTAGTTGTAAATGACGGTCAAGTAAATAATAAAAATTAAAAAAAAATTGTTTGGGTTATATCATGGTTAGTTATAGAAAATATAAATGATAAGTTATCAAATTTAAATAGGTTTATAAAAGGGAAAAAATATATAAACAAAAAATGTATGGACAAGTGATTTTATTTCTGTTGTGGATATTTTATTTGAAAATTTGTAAAAATAGATTTTACTAGAATATATTTTAAAATATGAAATCTATATTATGAGGATTTATTTTTCTTTAGATTTTTGGTGCTTTTTATTCCAATTTAAGGTGGATGAAGATCTATTGATCTTTTAATTTTTTTTTAATTTATGACCTAGAGATTCTCAAGGGAATATGCTCAGCATATGCTTAGTCTTTCTCCTTAGATTTCTGGTGTTTTTTATTTCAACTTAAGGTGGATGAACCAAATTGATTCTCAAGGGAATATGGTCAACATATGCTTAGTCTTAATGCTTATCAAAGACCATATTGTGTTACAAAGTTTGTTAGGTTGCATTGACTTTTAATAAATTTAAATAATTAGATTCGTGCCAAGTATCTCCTCGCCCACCAATTTCCTACGGATTTGAGATTGTTCTAATTTTAATAAGTTCATATTCTAATGAGATGGGGAAATTAATATATAAGCAATTTGTTTTTAGCAAAATGACCCATTTTACAATAAGATGTGTAAATTTTTTTTTTTCTCAAGTTAAAGTTGACCCATAACCTTTTTATACATGGTTAATTAGGTAAATGTGTGCATTGCCATGGCATCTTAGCATTGCAATAGTTTTTTTTTTTATATTTATAAAGCCTTCTGCTATATCAACCACATTAATATTTTTAATGTAGTTGTATTAGTTATTGTCTATTGTGTATGCATGCAAATTATAATTATGCGAAAAATAGCGAACAATGAAATAAAAAACTCACAAACCATAATTAACACACGATATCTTGGGAAACTCTATCAGGAGAAAACCTAACTAGAAGGTGAGACTATTCTGCTTTCTTTTTCTAAATGGAAAATGAATGCAAGTACAAAGAAGTAAGGCATGTGGTCCATGGGTTGATACATTGAACAAATCCTCTCTATTTACTCTCTATGCATTTGTCTCGCATGCTATGCTCATCTATGAAAAAAAATGCACTCGAATAGAATGGAACCCCTATTCCTCTTAGTGGCATGTTAGAACACAACTCGATAGCCTACTAGTTGTTGGGTTTAACTCCCTCAAGTCTTAATTAGAGTTACAATATTGACTCTTCTGCAGTCTTATTAATCATGATCATGTGGCTAGCCCATTTTCCATTTTTAACAGGGGTTGACGTGGCATGCTCTCGAATTATGGTTGTCAAAATAGGAAGGTTAACTCCTGAGTGGCATAACTTTTGCATATGAACTTCGATTGAGGCGATTTTGTGTTGTCATAAGGTATTTGTGTTTAGAATAGAAAAAAATGGTGCCTCAATTAAGCGACAAAGTTTTACTTCCAAAAAACATAGTTTGATGCCTCAAATTTCTCTTGGAAAGTTTCGGACCCCAACTTGGCTATCATATCCCCAAACTATTGTAAATATTTTTATTTACCTCAGTTAAAAAAGGGACACAAACAAAGGATGATGATTATATCTGTTGCATGAATTAATTACTAATATATTATATATATATAATATATATATATTATATTATTATAATATATATATTTAGAAAAGGAAATGAGAAATGATTTTCTAGTAACCAGGGAATGTATGTAACTTCTGAGGAGAGAAGTTAATAATTTAAAAAATATATAAAGAAACAGTTGCAAAACCCTAACCACCTCCCCCCCCTCCCCCCAACCGTGGAATGGGTTCCAGGAAAAGGGAGGAGAGGGGAAAAATGGGGACACTATGCTGTAGAGGACAGGCAGTGGGGTAAAGGGGTGGTTTACCACGTCTGGTGAGAATTAGATGGTAAGGGTGCAGAGCGCGAGCAACTAGAAAAGACGATTGTGTTTGAGCATGCTAGGGGGGAGACTGGTCCCGAAAGACAGTCTCTTGGTTGGGTGGATAACTAGCTGCGGAGAGCAGAGGTGACTTTATCTCAGAATAGAGAGAGAAAGTGCATTCATAGGAGGCGTTACAGGGAAGTGGCCCTGACTTAAACCAAAAAAAAAAAATGCTTACTTTTCTGTAGGTTGCAGTTCCTTAGAGAAGTGCAAAGAGTATTATTTTACATAAAAAATAGGTAGGGCGGGTAGCTCTTCATATAAATTGTTATTGGGGTAGTCGTGGTTGTACATTACCAGGTAGTGGGTCAATCCAGAACTTCACAGTAACCGTCTCTGATAGATAATTTTTCTTTCTTCAGAATTTGGAATTGAGGGCATATTGGTAATTTGGCATTAACAACATTGGGTAAGGGTTGTCAAACTAAATGTGTCAGGACAGATTGTACCACATGTAATAACTAAACTTTAAGCAACAATGAATAAAGGAAAGTGAATCACTTAGGAAAACTATGAAAATCAGGCCAGCCACACTCGGGAAAAACGCTAATAAACAAAATATGGTAACGCTGTGTAAATGCTTAGGCAGACCTGAGATTAGACGAGTGAATGGAATCAACTAAAGACCACCGTTACTCAGTCATGGCTTGCAGCCTTTGGGCCGAGACCCTTTATTTAAGATACATAGGTGTATATAATTAAAAAGAAATAAAACAACATCTACCATGTCGCAAACTGCATCGACCCAAATCTAAGACATAGATTATTGCAGGTTGTGTTAAGATGCGGTAGAGCATTTCCTCTATATTAAGGAAGGCCAGTAAGCGGAGTGGCGGAGCTGGAGACCCGCTCTGTGGACATTATATAAACCAATGGAAAACCCAAAAAGGGAAAACTAGGCATGGAATAGAATGGAACAACTGGTTGGTAGGGTTATTAACTTTTCCGCGTTTTAACTCTTTCCAACATATAAGGATTAATAACCTGGTAGCAATCAGGAACTAATTCCAAGAACACTGTAATTGAGGGGCAGAATTCGGACCCTCTCCACAAGGGAGGTTGTAAGCTTGGGGGATAAGACCCCTTTCAGTCAATTGCATAAAAAAGACATATAAACTGTATAGGAATGTGCAACTAAACCAAAAAATAAAACGTGACATAGATAAACGCTGTGCAATACTATGAACTCATAAAACAAAAAAACGAGTTACAAATTCTTGTACAAAAAGGCCGCGGTGTGGTAACCATTAAACAAGCAAACAAGGAAAAATTATTCTGTCGATAAAAGAAGTATACCCTCACAATAAATTATAGTCTAGTAAACAAGGAGCCTAATATGCCGTGAGCAAAATATGCACAGGTATGCGTTTATATATCTATATATCTATATCTATATATATATATATATATATATATATATATATATATATATATATATATATATATATATTATATATATATAGTTACAATTGTTCAAGCAGGGGAATTATAGTTGAACATCCAAATCTAAGAGTCTAAAATTACATTTGTCATGACCATGGTAACTGGAGCCTGGAGGGAACGAATAACCCTTCACTCCCTGGTCATTCAAAAGTAAAAGTGACCTGGAGGGTTACCCTCCTCTAAACACCAGAAAAACTTTGAAGCAAAATAGACATAGCCGCGGCCGATAGAATTCCCCATACCTGGAACTCAGAACAGGACGGTGGTGGGGTTTTCCTTAGTCTTTAAGCCGTGTGAGGAACGGGTGCCTAACCTGTACAAGGAGCAACCCGAATAGTTCATGGTAGACAACAATAGAAGTAATGCAAAACGCGATGAAACAAAAACTCAAGAAATTTATCCTCGTGCTTGCCAAGACACTTACCACTAAAGAAAACTCCGGCCAACGAATGAACAACACTCGTTCCAGTGCTGTAGGAGGACCCCATTGCTGAATGACCCTACAGGCGCATGAAGCATAGCATAATCGAGAAGTTTATCAGTAAATCGAAAAGAGCGCATAGCCAAAAGGTTACAGAAGAAACAAGACATTGTGCGTTTATCCACTTAAAGGATTTGGAAACGAATCCTTTGGCATTTGAACAGAGTCTGCGAGCTAGGCTCTCTGACACGAAACGCATGGACTGAACTAGAGCAAGCCACGGAGAAATTTCCCAAACAAATGATCCCATCACCCAAGGCAAGCATTAGTTTAGGTGGCAGTCCGTGGAGACGATCTGCAACCGTTGGATTGCGAAGTGTGCCCTCCACCATAGATGCAAAGCGAAAAGTATGGATAGCCTGTTGGCCTCGTACAGTACGAAGCAGAGCAGGAGTTAATTCACACAGTAATGGATAAGGGATGCCACGTCATGGCTAAAGGGAAAATGTAAAGTTACCTCCGGAACCATTGCCGCGTGGTTAACATGCGTCCAGGCCACACATAGACTTTTATTAAGTTAAAAATCAATACACCAATTCCTTAAACCATACCCGTATGACAATTGATGTGCGTTAAGTGACATATAGTAAATGGATCATAGGAAGTTATTTATATATTTCCAAAGGGTAGTCACGGGTATGTAAAACGTTATGACTATATATAAATATACAAAAAAAAATATTCCTGAGAAATGGGGTTATGACATTGGCAAACTAGATCCCATCAGTAAAAATGATCATGTGAGCTAATTCATCCACTTTTTCCACTCTAAAATAATTGAGATGGATGACAAACGATATAATGATCCATTATGAATCACTCTAGAAACATTTTATTGGAAAAAGTAACCTCTAAAGATATATCTTGCATTAATATTGTCTAATTTGATGATGTCAACCAAAGAGTAGGGTATTAGGCATCTTATAATAGAGTATCCTAAGATTTTAAACGCATTTCATGACATTAAATGCCATGGATTGTTGATAACCATTTGCTCATAAATTTAACTATAATAAATAATCATTGACCCACTCTTGATCAAGTTCATTATGTCAAGATTAAATGAGCCCCCGCATTTAAACTTGACATGGAATAAACACCTGCCCCCTCAACATTTATTAAATACAATCTAGGAATACAAAAATGATGCTCCCCATAATTCTATTACTTATTTCTATATCTAAACCTTATAATAGTGAACATGAGAACTAGGGATACACACGACTAACAAAAGGTCATATATCCATGTGCCCATTTATATGTGATATATCCAATATCAAAAAAATGATTTCCACTTTATACCTAAACATGCAATGCTATAAAACATCTTCTTGCTTCATTTTTTACATCACTCCTTATTCCAATGCTTGTACTAGGTTATAAATCCTAATGCTTTTATTGATTTCCCTTCATGACACTAATAACAAGATGAAAAAACTAAAACAAGTTGCAATTTCCATGCTTCTAACAGTAGGTATTTTCACCAAAAACAACATTCTTTAAACACACTTTTATATTAAAAAAAATACCAAATCCACTACACATCCACTAACTTGTAGCTACTTATAGATAGCATTTGATCTCTTTCTATATGAAAAATAAAAATAAAAATATCTTTAACATTCCACCCATTTTGTCCTTGGAAATCCATGGTTTTAGTGTCATCTCTTTAATAGGGTATCTAGGTTATTAGTCACATGGGCTTCATAACTATTTCCAACTACTAAATCCCTTTATTGTTGAGTCTCCATTATCAAACCCCATTGTCCTTTCCATAGTTGCAACCACATTGATCCAATGCAAGGCTTCATTGAGTGCAATGGTGCCTTTCTCTTGTCTCTCTATTATTAATGTTTGCATTTCTCCTTCGTCAAGGATTAGTAGTGATGTATCCATACCTAAGATAGAATATAGTGTTATGTAGATTGACATAGTAGGTGTACTCTAGCAAGCCCCACCATCATCTATATGTAGTCAAAAGATTCACTCAAATATGGGTTCTTGCCTCATCATTAGTCCACAATAATAGAATTGACACATCAACACACATCTTCAATAATTCAACATAGTACAACTTTGTAACCCATTCAATCATAACACCAATAGTCAATATTTGCCAACATATATATGTATGTTCTCAATGGTCTCAATCTAATAGATTAACAACTCGATTGTAAAAGGAACATGTTATTCTCTACCACTGCACATTGCTAAAATAGTTTCCTACACAAATGCTCAAATACTTATCAGCACAATCATCGAACTATTCACTACAAAATTGTTGAATCATTCCCTACAACATTGTTGAAATATTCCCTACATAACAACTAAAATATTCTCTACACAAATATTGAAATTACTCTTGGCACAATTGCTGAAATTAATCTTTGCAAATTATTGAGATATTATTTACACAACTGTTGAAATATTCTCTTTACAATTGCTGAGATGTTCTCTACACAATAGCTGAAATTTTCTTTGCACAGTTGTTGAAATATTCCCTTCACATCTAAAATATGCTCAACACAACATTGCAAAAATATTATTTTCACAACTAGAATATTTTCAACACAACATTGCTAAAATATTCTCTTCACAACCACTAAAATATTTTCTTCACAACAACAAAAAATTCTTATCATAACATTATTAAAATATTTTCTATAGAACTTCTAAAATATTATCTTCATACTATTGAAATATTTTTTTGCACAACTACTAAATTTCTCAATGGCACTATAGAAGTTCTCCACATCACTATAAGGTTCTTGACAACACTACAAAAGTTCTGCAACAATGTAATTCTCTCCACAACATTGCAAGAATTCTCTTGAACATTGTAATGATCCCAACAACGTTGCATAAATTATCTACAACATTGTTATGTTCTCTATAGAATTGTAGAAATTCTCCTAAACATTGCAACCTGTTTATGACACCTTTCCCAATAGATTACAAAGAATTTTTTCACAAGTGAATCTATTCTTCTTAGAGATCTATCATTAACAATCTAAGCACAATAGATGGGTCTCTTCTTGGGCAACATCATTGTTTTGTATTACATTTCCTCTTTAACTCTATGATTTCAAATAGACATTACATTCTAAGAATCAAAAAATGATTTGTTTCTTAACCATTTTTCCTACTGCACACAATGCCACTCATAACAAATAATCTATCCATTCCTCTACATATGTAACCAAAACGCAAAGCCGATATTAGATGTTTATATATATGGTTTCAATTATTTGATCATCTAGGTAGTGGATTTGTCGATGTACAAATAGATCCATGTTTTTTTTTCCATGTTACAAGCCATTTTATTTTTCTTTAAACATGGGTTTCTCACAAGGAATAACAACTCACAATGTTATACCTCCATGATTGTCGACATCAAATAGCTCTTAGTGAAGATTCTAGGTCTACTAAGATTTGATACAATATAAAAATTATTCACAAAAAGAGAGAAATAAACAAAAAGTGATAAACACATGGACAAGTGATATGATCTTGAACAAACTTTGCTAGGAAAACCAACCTTCAAATATAGATCCTTCATTAACCTTGTCTAATATGATAAATCCAAGCAAAGAACAAGTTGCTAGAGACATCTTATAATGGAGTATGCTAAGCTTTTAAATATGATTCATCACATCAAATATCATGGGCCAAACAATACTATGTGTTTGTGAAATAATTCAAATATAAGCATAAGGAGAGAAACAACAAACATGCACATAAACATTGAGGATTTTTCTTGGAAACTCTTTATTGAAAAAACCAAGAACAAAAATAGCTTTATTATTACCTTTTCTCTAACAACAAAGATATCTTTCCCATTAACTTAACCAATTTAACCAACCCAACCATGTTATATGCCAAACTTTTAAATAAAATTCATGACACCAAATAATTTGAAGAAATAACATTGTCCACTTATACTATAAACTCATAAATTAATTATAATATATAAGAGTTGATGAGCCTTGAAGGTTAGCTCAGTTGGTCGAGTCCCTATTGTTAAAACACCTTTGCTATTGAGAGGTCACAGATTCAATTCTCTCGACACTCTCAAGGCCAAGCTTCGTGGTTGAGTTGGCAAAAAATGATCCTTTTCAGTGACTCTACCTAATACAAATATTTCGTAAATGTGATGATCGCCTATCTCTAAATTTCATAAACCTAAACCCAATATATATGTATGACGCATCCTTAACTAAACCCACTATATTAAATTAATTTAACATAAGTTTGTTCCTTTCTCTCTTGGAAATGTTTTCCAATTTTTTTTGGGGTGAGGGACAAGTTTTCTTGGATGAGGGAGAATCTTGTTGTTAAAAAGATAAAGGATAAGTTTATTCTTCTCCCTTAGTTGGTAATGTGGTTAAGTTTGTATTGGATATTGAGATATTTATCAAATGTCATCGTGTTATGGGTTTGAAAAATAGAGTTGTTGATGGTATAGTTTGGTGGCAGATAAATATTGTTTGACTAAGGTTTGACGAGAGTAATCTTTACTCTCGTCTCGTTAAACGTAATATTCTCTAGTAATTATTATATTCGCTATAATTCATGAAAAACGATTACTGGATTGTCGTCAAAATAAATGTCAATTCCTAACCGCACATTCAAAGTTGAATATGACATATCAAAGTTTTATATATTAATAAGTAAAACTTTGATTAATTTAAAATTTTAATGGATTTTTGGACAATAAAACAAAAAATTTAATATATTCTCTATAATCCATTAACAACGATTACATCAAAATAAATGTCAATTCCTAATCTCACCTTCAAAATAAATGTCAATTCCTAATCTCACATTCAACTTGGAATGAGAAATTTCAATTAATTTAAAAATTTAATAGATTTTAAATAACAAAACAAATTTTTTAACTAAATTTTATTGATAATGATTTTATTAAGATTAAAAAATGATTTATGAATTTTGATTCATTAAAAACGGCTGCTGTATTGCAAATTAAAATAAAATGTCAATTCCTAATTTCACATTCAAAGTTATATATATTAAATAAAAAAAAATGATAATTTTATTGATAATATATATATTTTTTAAATAAAAATTATTTATGAGATTTAAAAAAATAAAATATCACTTCAAATTTTTAAAATTTTATTTCACAGACCACATCCCTTAATTATATATAATTATTAATTTAATAGGTCATTTTTGATTAATTTAAAATTTTAATAGATTTTTGAATAATAAAAAAAGATAAAATATAATATTGATGATTTTATTAAAATTAAAAATGATTTCGGCCTGGAGTATGCCGTAAAACTGATTCTACTTGGCTAAGAGCTCGTCTTCCTCGGACATAAGGAAACAGGTTAACGGCCCAAGACCCAGAGGCATCTCGCAGGAGTGAAAGCCTGCTCCCTTATGGACCACCAGCGGGTTATTATAGGTGGCGTGGTTTTCCTTGATAACGGTGATGAGTCAAATCCAACATTCGCGGATAGCAGCCAGACATGGCTGTCCTCACTGTTGGTTTGACACCTGAGTTTGATAGGTTTTGCCACCTTCGAAAAAAAAAATGATTTGTAATTTATTAAAAAGATGAGATATTATTTAAAAAAAATTATTTTATTTTTATGTTAGAAAAAAATTAAAAAATATTTGAAGTTTATTATAGTATTGTTGAATTAGAAAGTCAAGAAGATTGGTGATGTTATAAGTATTATGAAATTTAGATTCAATTTATGTGTAAAAAGAAAAATTGAAGAGAAAACGTTTTCAATATTTTGATATTCTTTCGGATTAATCACGTCATGAGTTTTTGGTCGAAGTTTCTTACCATCTAATGTGGTTCATCCTGAGGACAAAGGTGAAAAAATCAGTCAGCTAGAATGTTTAAATAGCAAAGATGCATTTGTTCTAGAGTCTGTTAAGAATTAGCCATTAAAAAATTAGTTGAATGAATTTATTATTATTTTGTTATCAACATTCTTAGTATCACAAAGGTAATAATCTTTGTCATCCTAAGGGATTTTGGTAATTGATCAACTCCCATTTTTCACTTAAAACTTTGGAAATTAGTTGTTAATTTAACAATGTTTATCATCTTCTTGACACTAATCAAGACCAAGAAATGCTTTTAATTTTTGAAATTAAAAATAATCAACTTCTTATAATATCTCAATTTCCTTTTCACTCTAACTCTTTATTATACCACAATTTCTCCTTAAACTTAAAAATAATATTTTAAATATTATCTATATTCTTCCATATTTATATATATTTTAATTTTTAATAATCTAATTAAAATTAATATACATATAAATGATATAAATCACATTATTTTTAAAATTTTAATTAATTTTTCTTCCATTTTTCCATATAAAACAAAATTGATTTGATATAAAATTAACTTATTCAATGAATAATGAATAGATCGTAAACATATCCATCATTATCAAACATTTAATAATGTGATTTCCCCTTATCCATAATTATCAAACATTTAATAATGTGATTTCCCCTTACGTCATGATGAAGGATCTTTCGAAAGATATTTTGCTTCGACATCACGCTCTCTTCTTAAGCAAATCATCATGTGATATAATATTTGTGTACGTAACCTATTGTTCTCGATGGGAGCCCGAGAGTCGATAGGGGAGGGTCGCCAATACATGTGCGCCTTCCCCGCCACGTCGTAATACCACGCGTCAACCCACATGGCTCCGGTACGACACCTGTCCACCGTGGAGCTGGCCGTGTGGGCTATCACCTCCAACATTAAAACACGAACTTCACGCCTTTTACATGGTTGGTCTGGGCTCATTTCGACGATGTTCCATTTTCCCTTTGTCTTTCTGCTCGGGGCCGGTAGTTGGGCGAAGCCCCCCGCCGAAGATGGCGCGGGACGGTCCTGTAACCTGCGCGCATGGTGGTTAGAACGTGTGTTGGGGGAATGCTGTGTTCGGTTGACAGGGTTTGTATTGTTGTGCGCAGAGTCGTTTATTCGTGTGCTGGTGCGAAGGTTTGATGGAGTTTCTGGGTTTCTCGCTGGGACAGCGGATCTGCTTTTCTTGTGCTTTTCCGCCTGGATTTCTTGGTCGTTCTGGAATGCAAGTTGTTTAACATGGAATGCCGGTTGTTTAGCATTTCTCTGGTGGTGGTCTTATTCGGCGATTTTGTTGTTTGGGGAGGAGTCGGTCGCCATTCTACTGAGCTTGAGGTAACATAGCATTTTTAGGGTTTAGCTCTGCTGTTTTTGTTGTTTTTGTGATCTCTAATGGCTTCTAATGGCTTTTTTCTTCCTGTTGCAGGTGTGGAAAAGGACGTTGCAGGTGTGGAGAAGGTCTGGCGAGCTGTGGGGAAGGTGGGGGAGGTCGGCGACCATCCATGGCCTGTAACCGGTAGGATTTTTAATCCTACCAGCTTTACTCTGTGTTTTTCAACACAAGCATCTCTAACAGGATATTTTGTGAACTTTTTATGGCATTTTATGGCAGTATTTTGAACAATTTTTTGAGGGTTTAGGGTTTTAGGCATTCTATGGCATTTTTGCTGTTTTAGGGTTTAGGGTTTTAGGCATTCTATGGCATTCTGTCTGTTTTGGCTGTTTTAGCATGTTTTAGCCTGTTTTAGCCCTCAAAACGCTCTGTAGCTGCTCTCCCCTGACTTGCATAGCCGGCCCCGAGCAGAAAGACAAAGGGAAAATGGAACATCGCGGAAATGAGCCCAGACCAACTTTCGAAACTCTCTGTAGCTGCTCTCAATTGCCTTGTTACTGTGTTTTCTTTATAGATAAAAACGCTGCATTTTTATTGTCCCTGCTATTTTATCTTTTTCACTTGGCATATGAGGGTTTCTCTTTTCTTTCATAGAGTTCTGAGTGCTTTGCTTCGTGCTATTGTTTGTTTTATATTCGACTGCTCGGAGGGGAAGGCTCTTCTAAAGCCTCACTAAACCCTTACGAAGCTTCTTCGCAGACTTGCTACTCAGGTTGCTCTCTGGGCTACAGTGTTGTATGGAAGCCGTGGACATTTGTATGGACTTTGTATGGAAGCCGTGGACATTTTACGACCTTAATCACAGTTATACTATTAATTTGTTTATGGTTTCTTGAAGTCATAACTGTTATCTTGTTTCCTTCTATGAAAGTCTTATTCCGAATTTTACACACAAGTTGCATTCTCTATTATTTAAATTGACTTGGGCTACAGTGTTGTGTGGAAGCCGTGGCCATTTGTATGGACTTTGTATGGAAGCCGTGGACATTTTACAACCTTAATCACAGTTATACTGTTAATTTATTTATGGTTTCTTGAAGTCATAACTGTTATCTTGTTTCCTTCTATGAAAGTCTTATTCTGAATTTTACACACAAGTTGCATTCTCTATTATTTAAATTGACTTGGGCTACAGTGTTGTATGGAAGCCGTGGACATTTTACGACCTTAATCACAGTTATACTGTTAATTTATTTATGGTTTCTTGAAGTCATAACTGTTAGCTTGTTTCCTTCTATGAAAGTCTTATTCCGAATTTTACACACAAGTTGCATTCTCTATTATTTAAATTGACTTCTCTAGATACTGTTTGAATGCTACTATTCTTGATTTACTCATTGTAGAATATTATGATTTCCTTATGCTGTAAAACCTTGCATAGTGCTAAGTTTTTGAGATCGTTTTCACTTGTGACGGTGCATCTCTATTTGAAGGTTATTTTGTTTTTACAGCTGATGAGTTTATATAGTCCAGAAATGGGTAGGGTTTACTGTTTTATGAACAAAGCTTCTACTCTTTTATTTCCTTTTAATATCGCTCAGCTTTTACTAGCAAACTTTATAGGATTAAATCCTTGTCAGGGTTTTGTTAGAGTTTTGTCAGGGTTTTGTTAGAGTTTCCTTGTCAGGGTTTTGTTAGAGTTGAAATGCCCGATAATGCATGCAAAGAGATTGACCGTTCTTCATGAAGAAATAGGTTCGATATCTGCTTGAGTCGGACTGTTGGTGTTTTCAACCTGTAACTCCAGTGTCTCTCAGTAGTTATGTCTTCGGTCAGGTCTTGAGTGGGCATATCAATTTGGAACAATTTCTGTTTTTTACACCTATGACCTGGAGCATATTTTTCATCACAATTATAGGAGAGTCCATTTCTTTGGTGGTCTGCCATTTGTGTTGGAGACAACCTTTGTACTTCCAAGGGATGTGTAGGAATTGTGCTAAGTTGGAATATTTGATTCTGTAAACAGATTTCTATGCACTTTTGAAACTTTTCTTCCTAGTTGCTTGGGGAACAGGGATATAAGGAGTGCAGAGCTATCGGGAGAGGAGAATGTGTTGATAATAGTGATATATTTGTAGGGTGCTGGTGTCCATTGTAGCTGTTGAATTGTCTAGATTGTGTACCTCTGAATGTAAATTTCTTGTAATATGTGAAAAGAATATTGAATCAAAACCCTCCTTGACCCGTATATAGCACATGACCTACTGAAATTTTAAATTTATGGAGTCGGTATAATCTCTATTCCAAAAAAACATAATTATTGTTGCTTAGTTGCCATGCATTAGATACTGTGAACACTCTTATCAAGAGCCAATTCAATCCCTTTAAGAATGGCATGTGCTTCTGCCTGATTGTTGATCTTTCCTAAGGTTCATTCAAATTTTAAACATTATTTATCTCCAGCGTTGATGACAAGACCCACAATTGCAGTTACCCTAGATTTCCTTTCGGTACACTGATTTCCTTTGAATCTCTCTTATTTTTGCAATGCCTAGTTTTGTGCAGGGAAGTTTAAATT